>CM060337.1:1376471-1391471 GCA_030674155.1 Stramonita haemastoma
GGCAAAATGGGAAGATTTTGCAGATAAGATTATAAAAAAAAAAAAGGGCAATGACCCCACCAGCCCCCCCCCCTTCCCTTTCACACACACACACACACACACACACACACACACACACCACACGCACACGCACGCACGCACGCACGCATGCACACACGCACGGGCCTGTCCAACAGCTTAGCAGTTATTTTCACATAAAATACAAACTTCATAACAGAATCTGTTCAGCCAGTTAGAACTGACATGAAAACCAAACAATTCATTTGATGGTATACTGTTGAAATGTTTTCTCCGTGGCTTTGCTTCCAGTAAAAGCAAATAAACAAACAAATGAAGAAACAAGCAAACAAACAACAACACCAACGGCTGTATTGGGACAAACTTGTTCTGATCCCGGAGGAGCTCCTTAATTACCTGCAGAAACGGTAAAATAAGGGATCTCACCCACCCCACTCTCCCAAAAGTCCTTCCGATGAGACTTAGACCGAGGCCATGTGTGCGAATGCCCACAGAACATCTTGCACACACGTTAAAAACCCGTTCCGCCTTTCACAAGAGTAAGCCTATACCATTTCGTGCCAGTAGGAACGGACGATAACAACAACAAACAACAGATAAAACGAAAAAAAAATGCATGCACACAGGTGTGGTGTTTGAATACCATCCTCAAAGTCGGAATGCAGCTACCTGACTGGTGGGTGAAAACGATCGAATACACAAAGTCATACCGTTGGGGAAGTTCGGAGTTCTAGCCATTTGTATAAACATGGTGCTCAGAAATTTTTGTGATTTTGGTTGTAAAGGTTGCAGAATCTTCAGTGGTGCCCCAACTGTGGTCAAGACAAGGGGATAGGTGAAGAGGTGACGTCAGGTGAGGTGTTCAAAGGTGTGGGACTTTTCCATTCTCTCTCTCTCTTCCTCTCTCTCTCTTCTCTCTCTCTCTCTCTCTCCTCTCTCTCTCTCTTCTCTCTCTCTCTCTCTCTCTCTCTTCTCTCTCATGGTCGTTCTTCAGAGTCTTTTGGTTCAACACGGAGTATGCTATGCAGTACTAAATGAAGGCAGGGGCCATCTCCTCCATCCTAGGCTGGGCAGTCAGAGATAGAGGGATTTGTGTGGCAGTCAGACATAGAGGATTTGTGGGCAGTCAGACATAGAGGGATTTGTGTGGCAGTCAGACATAGAGGGATTTGTGTGGCAGTCAGACATAGAGGGATTTATGTGGCAGTCAGACATAGAGGATTTGTGTGGCAGTCAACATAGAGGGATTTGTGTGGCAGTCAGACATAGAGGGATTTGTGTGGCAGTCAGACATAGAGGGATTTATGTGGCAGTCATCACCAAGATTGTCCTGATGCTATCAACACGTCTTGCTGTGGTGAAGAAGTAGGCTCACCTTCGATCTTCCGTTTGTTGGCTGAGATAGTCTGCCTTTCATAGGGGCTTTGGAGCTTCTTGACAGCCAGCCTGGATGAAGTTGTAAAAAGTGTCTATGCAGTGCCTTGTTTTTTCAGTTCATGATTTATACATATTTTTCATTTTGCTCATGATAGGAATGATTGGACAATCAAAGATTGCTTGTAAATTAGTCGTGATAAACTTATTATTATATATGATACTTTATTTCATACAGTACACATGAATTATCTGCAATCAAGGATTAAATGATATAAAGCTTGCAGAAGTAGGACTGTTAAAAGTGATTGCTTGGATGGTTATGGTTATCTACAAAAAAACAACTTAGTTGTTTTTCTCAGCATCATAAGAACTTCAAACAATCACGGAATTTTGGCCGACCCACCCATCGCTAGTGTGTTGTCTTCTGTCCACTTACTTGTGTTACACATAGTGGATAAACACCAATAATTATGGTTTTTACCAATTGTCGGTGTGTCATATTTGCCATCAGAGTTTTTGATGTGCTCTTTTGATAATCAGCTTCCCACCCCCACTCAGCCCCCTTTCAACAAGCCCTCCCCCCCCCAAAAAAAAAAGACCCCTCCCCCCCCCCCCCAACCAGGGACTGAGGTCATTATCTAATGATACTGAACATTAATTTTAGAGTGGGTGATGCTAGGTGTGTGTATAAAAACAGCAGCTGTGAGGAAATGGGCCCAAAGATAGGTGGACAGTGAATACAGTGAAAGCAGCTTTCTGCAGGTTGACAAGCTATCTATTCCCGAATTATGCAGAGGACAGAGACGATGAAAATAACGCTGGTTTTGCTGACTCTGCTTTTGTCTTCACGGTAGAAGGTATACATTATACAATTCTCTGCATCACCGACTGATTCTGTTATTCAGTCCTGTCTCTGTCTCTGTGAGTGTGTGTGTGTGTGTGTGTGTGTGTAGAGAGAGAGAGAGAGAGAGAGAGAGAAGAGAGAGAGAGAGAGAGAGAGAGAGGAGAGAGAGAGAGAGAGGAGAGAGAGAGAGAGAGAGAGAGAGAGAGAGAGAGAGAGAGAATTTTGTTGGATGTGTTTACAAGGAAAAAATGATGAGGATTGGGCCTCACCTCTCATCCGCATTCACTAGATCATTGAACCATAGAACTTAGTAGCATGTTCTCTGGTCTCTTGAATTCTATTCTTCCAGTGCTACGTCTGCCCTGACATAAGCGTGATGTATTCCCACCAAAGTGCTTAATTCTTTAGTGAGGATGTTATTTCTTTTTCATGATGTACCCATTCTTATCAAAAGTGCCGTTGAATTCATCCTTTTAAAAATTTTCTTCTACTTCATGCTTTGCATTGAATGATGGGGATTTTTCCGACCTGGGGAGTTGACCTATAGAGTCCGGGTCCCTGGTGAACACTATAGATCCCATGACAACAAGGGGCTTTATTTGTTGCCACTGTCATTGTGGGCTGTACAGATCCTTGGCTGTATGGATGGTGTAGACTTTCATGTTTGGAACAAACGATGGTGTTTCCCTTCGTATAGTGATCTTGCCCCACCCACGCCATCCCATCTTGTCTCAAGCCTCCGGGGCTTGAGATTAAAGTGTTGTGCTTTTTTTAAAATTCCACAGTGCTGGACCGTTTTTGTGTGTTTGTTAGTCGTGCGTGCGTGCGTGTGTGTGTGTGTGTGTGTGTGTGTGTGTGTGTGTGTGTGTGTGTGTGTGTGTGTGTGTGTGTGTGTGTGTGTGTGTAAAACTGTTCCAAATGCCTTGTTTCTGGCCTCTACCATCATAAGCTCTTCCAGAGAGGAATCTGTCTGGACGAAAGTGCTTGCTGTTAAAGCTGCCGCAGTTTATGCAGCACAGGAGCGCTTTGAGGAGACTGTCACTAGCACAGTGCCTGAACTCTCATGCTGGGAAATCTGAATCTTCCTAAAATCAAGGCCTCGGCCTATGAAATTGGATTCAAGTCCAGGAGAAGGTGGTTATCTATCTATCTATCTATCTATCTATCTATCTATCTATCTATCTATCTATCTATCTATCTCTCTCTCTCTTCTCTCTCTATCTATCTATCTATATTTGGAGGAACACTAGCTCGGAAAGTATCCCATGCTGAGTATTTCTTGCAGGCAAGGCAAAAGGCGGCAAACAGAGGGACCCCTGTGTGTCTGCTGAAGACGCCTTGGAGCACTTCACGGGCATGAGGGCCTGTGAGGACGGCCTCCACTACTGGGACATAGACATGGCGCTGCTGAGAACCGCTGCAGGCAACATCACCGTGGAGGAGTTGAGACACGTCTTTACCAACCACTGCAGGTAGTGTCTTAATTTTTTTACAAATATTTTTTTTTTTTTTTTTATTAATAATGGGTGAATCATCCCTTCAAAACTGTGCATGTGACATATTGCAATGCCTGAATCATACATGTTTCGAATGTACAACTCATTTTCTGCTTTGCACAGAATTTTTCCCTCAAATATTGTATCTCATCTTGCATCAGGATTATTTGGTGACAACTACAGTTTTGGATCATTTTTTCAGCTTTTAGAGGAAACTGTTTTTCTCTAGCATCGAATGACCAAAATCAATTTTAAGGATTGGAAAAAAAGACAAATGTCTGGGCAAAAGGAGTTTGTAGGTTGGAAAAAAAGAGAGAACATGTTTGTAAAAAAAAAAAAAAAAAAAAAGTAGTTTGTAAGCGAAATAAACATCGGGTTTATTTAGAATAGTATACTGGCTGGCGTTTATGCCATGAGGGGTGATCTGGCAGCACAATTAAACAAACAAACAAACAAACAAACAAACAAACAAACAAACAAACGAAAAACACAACATAGACACATGGTCGATCTCTGTTTGAACTGAAAGCCTTTTCCCCTCCACTGGATCTTGGGTGGTAAGTTGGATGCTGGTCTTTTGGATGAGACAACACCTCGATTTTCCCCTGTGCAGCATATACTTGCCATGGATGAGTTTACCCAAATTATACAAACCCTAAACCCAGAGAGGGATCTAATCCACCACTATGGGACTAAACGTTTTGAAAAAAATGAACGAAATCAGTTTTTGAGAGACGTCTTCTTGACCTATACACACTTTTGCAGACAGGTGGAAGTAAGAGGGATGTGAGTTTTTTTCTCAGCCAACATTTTACAACGAAAAATTAAAGATTGATGATAAATCATTTCACTATAGGACACAAGTAAATGATAAAAGTGAGCCGCCGCTGTAGTCCAGTGGTTAGGGCGTTGGACTCGTAATCTAAAGGTTGTGGTTCGATCCCAGCTTTCGGCTATGGCGTTGTGCCTTTGGAAAAGGCACTTTACGGCTATTTTCTCACCCCACCCAGGTGTAAAAGGGTTACCAACCTTGTGTTAGGGGTTAACCCTGCGATAGACTGGCGTCCTATCCAAGGGGGAGTCTATGACTCTCAGTCGCTTAACGCCACAGAAACCGGGATAAGCACCGGCCTGATGAGCCTTAGGTTCGGGACAGACTTTAACTAAAAATGATAAAAGTGATTATGTAAGATTTGGTGGACTCAAATAGAACTTTACAGGTTATCAAGCATCTACTGAAAAAGATTAACTTGAGCAAATTTCTAAGATAACATGAGCTGTTTGCAATCAGAAATGAGGTTTAAAAGAAAGGAACACATTGTAGTTAAAGACTTTTAAAAAAAAAACCCTCACAAAAGCAGTGCAGTTATTATTGAAAGTGCAAAAGTAATCGACAATATGACAGTGCTTTAATTGAAGAGATAGTAATGTAAAACACCAAAGCCTTTTGTAAAATGGGAAGATAAACTGAAAATTCTTGTTGACTGGGCAGAATGGGTGAAAATTATTAAAAAAACAAAAAGGGATAAAAACAAAGTTATTTTAGATAATCAAAATGCATTAACTGATGTAATCTATCATTTGACAATGAGCTGATTTTATTTGGCATTGCCAAGAACTTGATTTCATTGTTCTGTTTGGCAAGTTTTTCATAGGAAAGACACTCATCCATGTAACCAAAAGTGTGAAATCTATAGGATTATATGAACCATGCTAACATTCTTCAATCTTACATTCATTCACATCTAAAGCTGAAGTATACTTTGTTTGTTTGTTTTGTTTTGTTTTGTTTAATGTCCTTCACTACTTGGTGACTCTCTCTCTCTCTCTCTCTCTCCTCTCTCTCCTCTCTCTTCTCTCTTCTCTCTCTCTCTCTCTCTCTCTCTTCTGTCTCTCTCTCTCTCAGATATATATATATATATATATATATATATATATATATATATATATATATATATATATATATATATATATATATATATATATAACGACAGAAGAGATCTTACTGGGGAAGAATATATAACCTCAGCAACTGATGTTATGAACTGCTGAGAGTCATACAAAACTTCTTGAACAGTGGCATATCTTTTTTTAATATCTAATCCTCTCCTTTTAAAAAGGTCAATAAGAATTGGGCAATCAAACAATAAGTGGTGGATTGAAAGAGGTTGAGAACAGCAACATGACACGTTTTTAGAATATTTGGTATTCCATGCATTCAACCTCAGTTTATACATTAAAATTTCTAGTTTACGTGAACATGAAATACGTTCAAAATGTGATGTCTTCATTTTGGAATGCATTCTATTCATCAATCTTGCACTAATTTCATACGAGGACAATACAAGATTGGAATCAAACGTTTCAATACTACGATCAGAGGCACCTTGTTTTGCTAATGAATCAACCAACTCATTCCAATAAATTCCACAGTGAGAAGGGACCCAACATAAAGTTATCTGAATCCCTCTACTTGCAATACAATGTATCAAAAATTTAATCTCAAATATAATATCCGTCCTTATTTTCCGTTGCCAATTATTTAGCGCCTGCAATACTGCTTTTGAATCAACACAAAAAAGTATGTGGCAAATATCAAGAGCCATATCAGACAAAAACTTCAAGGCCATAAAAATTGCAAATAATTCAGAGGTAAAAATGGAAAAATGTTCTCCTAAATGAAACGACTTTTGTACTTTTAAAGCAGGAATCACAAATGCTGTGCCACTTCTGCCTGATTCCAATACAGATCCATCAGTGTACACTTTTAAATAATAGTATACTTTGTGTTTGTACCTTTGTGTCTCTGTTTTGTAAGATTAAGCTCGACTGAATCAAGTCAAAGGATGACAGTTTTACCCCCAAGTTTGAAAGTGCATCACAAGCAATATCTTTCCAAACTTGAGTGATATATTATGCATGTAGTAAAAGGTGATTTCACAGAATTCTTAATATCACAATACAATTCACTGGGTTTTTTTTTTTTTCGCTGAACAGAAATTTGGAATGTTTTGCCCATCGTGAAATCAAGGGGACGTAAGCCACAATGACTCAACAGGGAAAAAATATATTTTAAAAGATATTTAAAAAGCATTACTATCGTAGACATAATACATATAAAGAACATGCGTTTAAAAATCATATCCCCAAACAAAAACATATATCGTAATTACTGAAAGCGATTGTTTAAAATTTTCAAAATCGAGCACCCGCCGCAGAACGTCAAGGGAGATGATTCATAGAGAATTAAATAAAACAAATAAGATCTCCGTAACAACGATCGATATAACATAGATAAAGCTGTAAAGAAGAAAAAGAATACCATGGATGCAGCTACAGCATAGAAATTATATAAACACACTAGTTAAACATTGTTAAATCCACTTGATTATAAAAACAGACTATAAATATTTTAAACAGTAAAAATATAACATACGGCGGAAAGCAACTCTAGTTCAAATACAAATCTAATAAATATATTGACAGTGGACCTGCTAACGAGGCTGGTCAGTATTTGCGTGATGCTGTGTGTAGTGTTGTGCCACTCACACTCTCACACATACTCTCCCATAGCCGAAGCCTAGCCTTACAGGTAGATGGGGCTATCAGGTAGGTGTAGGGGGGTGCAGGGTAGATTAACTTGAATGACAAAATACATGCTTCGACTTGGGCCTATACTGAATAGGGCCTACTAAATTTAGCGTATGGTTTAGGCCTTAAAGTAGGCTAGGCGTGGTGCTTAGTGCTTAGGCCTAAAGCTGGAAAAAAGCCTGGACTAATGACTTTAGGTTAGGCTAAAGGAAGACAAGTAGGCCCGTTATATAAGATGATATATAAGGTATTAAAATATTGCGTACATGTTCCCATTTTTCACGTACTGGATGTGTAAAAAACAAAAGCAGTGCTTATTTCATTATTCTCGATATAAAAGAATAAATAAGCTTAGGCTACAACTAAACAACGCTTTACAGACAGCATAAACTTGCTAAGCCTTCATCGTAATAGGCTATCACGTCATTGGTAGGATTAACCCAGATATGTTTATTCAGTGGGTCAAGGATTTAGCTCTAATAAGCCAGTTAAGTATATCAGGATTTGCCAGGATAGTATATCATATTTCGACAGTTTTAACCAGACATGATAGGATTCAAAAGACATTAATAATGGAATTGAGTCTACTTGCCACAGGCTTAAATAAAAAGAAATAGCAATTGTAAATAGCAACATGTCGCAGATAGCACAGTAGGAGGAAGCAGGAGTTATCAGATAGGATAGACTAGCGAGTCATGATTATTAGCTAGACAGGGAGATAAATGAGTCAAGTATATTACATCATTGGCAGGATTTACTACATAGTTTAGGATAAGTGCTGTATTATAGCATATCAAATTTTTGGCAGGATTTATTGCACAGCCTTTGGCAGGATTTTAGATGAGATAGTAATAAAACATGGAAGGGAAGTATAGGGAGTTGCGTATATATATTCTTACCTCCATTTTAAAAAAGGATTTGGGGCAGTAGCAACATGCCACAAGATAGGATGTTACATTTTTGGCAGGATTAAAAAAAAGATTTTGGGCAATAGCAAAGTGAAATAAGCAATTTTTCGTCTCGGCAGCATTGCCTCCTTTCTTTGTTTCTGTTACATTCCTATTTTCTGCTCATCTTTTTATGTTGTTCCACATTACAGATTCGCTCGAGCCAGCCAGCATATGAAAAAAAAAAGCCTTAACAAAACAACCCAGCAATAAATCACGCCATTCCTCTTCTTGGATTAAAAAGTCACGACTGTCCATCCAGAAACTCAACGCAGCTGAAGCTGTGAAATAATGCCTTTAATGCTACTTATCTGGCTACGTTTGGTTGTTAGCATTAGGGATGTTGTTGTTGCCGAGTCCCCGATATAATTATGCAGTCAAAACATCTTTGCCCAAACATCAACCTGATTAACTCTGAATGTACATTCTGTTAAGTTGCTTCTCTCCAGTCTAGTTAAATTAATAACTGATTTCTATACTACCAAGGGCATCAAAGTGTAAGTGTGTGTGTGTGTGTGTGTGTGTGTGTGTGTAAACAATTGCCATAACAAAAGCAAAGTTAAAATGGAACAAGAAAAAAAATATGTTCCAACCTTTCTGTGTGGAAGTTTTCGTCACTTCAAAAAATATGTTCCAACCTTTCTGTGTGGAAGTTTTCGTCACTTCTGCAAGGCACTGTCCAAGGAGGAAGAAAAAGAAGCAGACCAAGGAAGAGATGGGAAGACAACATCAGCGCAAGGCCTAGAACCATGGCGATCTTAACTACCCTGCCTAAAACTCAACAAAACCCTTAGAAAGGCAGAACAGAGAGGAATGAAGGGAACTGGTTGTAAAGTCTTCAGGGGTGCCCCCACGTTCGCCAGACTAAGGTAGGTAGGTAGGTAGGTAGGTAGGTAGGTATTCAAAGCGATGACGTTGTATTGGTCAATGCAGCACCGTGTTCCCAGCCATGGTGCAGTGCTTCAGAGGCTTCGTGCAGCAGAGCTGCCCTGACGACCAGAAGACTTACCTGACCTCAGTGCTAGACACCATGGGCTTTACCTGCCAGCCCAACACCTCCAGTGTCCATCCAACCATCTTACATCGTGAGTATTGTGTCCAGTGGTGTGTGCGTGTGTGTGTGTGTGTGTGTCTGTCTGTCTGTCTTTCTGTGTGCGTGTGTGTGTGTGTGTGCGCGAGCACGCGTGTGTGTGTGTACATGCGTGTGCGCGCGCGCCTGTGTGTGTGTGTGTGTGTGTGTGTGTGTGTGTGTGTGTGAGCGCGCACATGTGTATGTGCCTATGTGCATGTACAAGTGTAGGTACGTGCTCGTGTACCTATGTGCGCGCGCGCGTGTGTGTCTGTATGTGTGTGTGTGTTGCAGTGTTGTCCCAGCTGTCTGACGGTGAGCTGGTGGTGAACCGCAGCTGCAGAGGAGACTTCACGGTGGGGGACCTCAAGGCCTGCACCAAGGCTGCAGAGGCCGCCACTGGCCTGTCCCTGCCTGAACTCCAGATGCTGCAGGTCAACGGCTCTGTGCAGCAGGCCCTGCCCTTAGTGCCCCTGTTAGTCCGTCTTTTTTGTCTGGTCTGGTGGGGGTGGGGGTGGGGGGTGGTTGTGTGTGTGTGTGTGTGTGTGTGTGTGTGTGTGTGTGTGTGTGTGTGTGTGTGTGGTGTGTGTTGTGGGTGTGTGTTGTGGGGTGTGGAGGGTTTGTGGTGTGTGTGTGTGTGTGTGTGTGTGTGTGTGTGTGTGTGTGTGTGTTGTGATGTGTGTTGTGTGTGTGTGTGTGTGTGGGGGGGGGTCTGTGTGTGTGTGTGTGTGTGTGTGTGTGTGTGTGTGTGTGTGTGTGTGCGCGCGCGTGTGTGTGTGCGTGTGTATATGTGTGTGTGTCAAGTCAAGTAAGAATTTTATGTGTCTATTAAAATAAAATCATTCTTTTATATCGAGGATAATGGAATAAGCACTCGTGTGGGTTTTTTTTTTTTTTTACATCTAGTCCCCGTGTGTATGCAGTTTTTAAAAAAATATTATCATCTGTTCCCACTGGCACACAATGGCCTACTCTTACAAAAAGCGGAACAGGATTTAACGTGTGCGCAAGATGGTCTGCGTGCGTACGCACACGGGGCCTCAGTTTATCATCTCAAGGACTTGTGGGGAGACTGGAGTCAGCACTGATGTTAACTCCAGGGTAAAAATCCCCTCGAACGGGAGTCGAACCCGGGTCGTTGAATAGCGAGCGCAATGTTCTGATCACTAGGCTTTCTCTTCCCTACCCTACCTACCCTACCCTACCCTACCCTACCCTACCCTAACCATACCACACCCATACATCACCCTATCCTACCTCATACTGCACCCTATCTTACCCTCCCCTCCCCTACTTATTCCATTATCCTCGATATAAAACAATAAATCAAATCAAACCACACCCTCCCCTACTGTGCACCGTGTGTGGCAGGTACATGAACAAGCAGTTTGAGTGCATAGTGAGCACGGTGCGGGACAATGCCGACAAGTGCCCGCAGTGGCGGGGGCAGGTGCTGAGGCTGGCTCTCAGAGGCATGATGCCTCCCAGCCTGGGTCGAACCATGACCTTCACACAGCAGCAGATGGACCAGCTCTTTGGGGTACACACACGCGCGCGCACGCACGCACACGCACGCCCGCATGCACGCACACGTACGCACACACACACACATACATGCACGCACGCACACACACACACACACACACACACACACACACACACACACAGACACACACACAACACACACACACACACACACACACACACACACACACACACACACACACACACACACACACACGAGCCCGTATTCGCATATGCACATACTAAAATAATAAAATGATCGATTACTTGTTTTAATGACATGTTTATGGAAAAGGACTATGTGGAAAAAAAGTAAACATCCTTCCCACTCATCCCCAGCAGAACATACACACTCTTGCGCTCACCCACAAAGGCGTGAAACCACGCACAACTTTTTAAAAATCCCCTTTGTCGCCTATTTTAATGTATGGGAAACCACAGAAAAGAAATCAAACAACAGGTTGAAAGAGCGGAGCGTTGGGTGTTCCACAGTCTGACATCTGGCGGTCACCCAGAATATGCCGTCGCTGTCACTCCTCACCCACTAGGTCACTCACACCAGAAGTTGTTGTGTGAGAAGTTGATGTATGCGACTGTTTGCAAGGTCCTCGCCATAGAGGCAGCCATACCCCAACTTCAGAGGACAGGTATGACGCTCATTTACTGACATAGTCAGTCAACATCTGTATTACCAGGGGTGGCTGTCAGGTAAAAGCATGACAGATCCCCCTTTTCATCAGCTTTAGTTTAAAAGGATGCTAAGAAAAGAAAAAAAAAAGAAAGTTAACTTTATCATCTTGATTCATTGTTCTCTGTGTGTGTGTGTGTGTGTGTGTGTGTGTGTGTGTGTGTGTGTGTGTGTGTGTGTGTGTGTGTGTGTGTGTGTGTGTGTGTGTGTGTGTGTGTGTGTGTATGTGAGTGTGTGTGTCCGAGTGTGCATGTGCGTGTGTGCGTGCGTGCGTGCTTGTGTGCGTGCGTACACGTGCTTGCATGCATGAGCCAATGTGTATGCGTGCATATGCTGTGTCTGTACGTACGCACTTGTTTGTGTGTTCTAGTTCAAGGATGCCGAGGCTAAGAGATAGCGGACAGTGGCCAGTAGCTGCAGTCCTGCTGTCCAGCTGAAAGATGCCTGTGATCTCACAGTACCTCCATACATCGGATGGCTCCTCTGGGACTGTACTACAGTCAATCAGCTGGAGCGGAGTCGCCTGGCTGCACCGTTAAAATGTCGGCTGCTGGGCCTGGTTTTCATTTTTAAAAAAAAACTGATTTAAGTAGCCACTTCTGGCAATGTGACCCATGGCCTACTAGTAAACCATTCTCCATACTAGTGCCTTCTCTAGTTCTGACTGACGTGGGTCTTGTGTGTGTGTGTGTGTGTGTGTGTGTGTGTGTGTGTGTGGGGTGTGTGTGTGTGTGTGTGTGTGCGCGCGCACGCGTATAAGATATTTGTCTGTTGGTTGGTCTGTCTCTCTGACTGTCTGTCCATTATTTGTTTTTCCGTCTTTTTGTCAGTTTGCTTTTTAAAATCTGCTTTAGACTCCATTTGTCTAGTCGAATTTACACACACACACACACACACACACACACACACACACACACACACACACACACACACACACACACACACACACACACACACAGGGGCTCACGCGCGCGCGGCATGTGCGCGGGTCTGCGGCAAATGCAAATACATAACAGATCTCGTGTATTGGACAGGCCAACAGCTTTGTGAAATATTGATGTAAGAAGAGGAAGTATCAAGGTCCTGTTTAAAATACTGTACTTAAAAATGATATGCTGAGATGATCTTCATCACGACAATCTGTTAGCATAACAACCTGTGCTTTAATTGAAAATAAGAGAACAAAAGCTTCTCTATTGGGATATCATTGCATTTAATTATGACGAGGAACTGGAAAACAGCCACACAGGCAATCTTCTCCTCCAGTGTGTGCTTAGGGTCTGGCGGCGATCTACAGGTGTGAGGAATGAGACAGCGTGTATTGTGGGTGGCCCTCAGAGCATTAAGCTGGGAAACGCCCAACAACAACAACAGGGACCTTACAATGTAACTCCGGCAGGCAGGTGAGGCACACGCTGTGGACTGCAGACTAACGAGGCTGAGGGCTCTGGCATTGCTGTTACATGGAGACAACAAAATCACAGCAATATGGCGACTGAGTACTCACAACCTGTGTATCTTTCTGCACTGATAGAGAGGCAAGGCAAGGCAAGGCAAGGCAAGGCAAATTCTTTTAGTCGAGGATAATAGATAAGCACTCTTGTACTTTTTTACATCCAGTCCCCGCCCTTTTCAGGGATAACATCAAGTTGAAAAGATACTAAACAATAAAACTTTAAGCAGTACCAAACAACATACAAGAATAAGGACACTATATACGGTAAGGTAATAAAAATGCACTCGATCAGAAGACGAAAATCAGAAGTCACAATAAAACGTTTTTGATTATGGAAGAAAAAGAAAAGCGTTTATAGATAAAGAGCAAACAAGAGAACAAAATGAAAGAGACAACTGAAAACATCAATCCACCACCATCTGTCAAAAGTTATACAAGTCATATAAATCATACATTTGGATAAAAGGGGAGAAAAATTAACTAATATCCTTATTGGAGGGGGGGGGGGGAGACATATTACCAATAAAAAAAAATTACAATTACAATTAGAAGAGAGAGAGAGAGAGAGAGAGAGAGAGAGAGAGAGAGAGAGAGAGAGAGAGAGAGAGAGAGACAGAGCAGACAGACAGACAGACAGACAGACAGACAGACAGACAGACAGACCAGACAGACAGAACAGACAGACAGAGAGGCTTACACAAACCCAAGCCTGTAGGTGTCGAAAGCACTACATCACGTCAATACTGGATAGCCTAATTATTATTGCCTCATCAAACAACTGCAGCGTCTCCTGGTACTTATGGCAGAGTAGAGTGTTATGGCCAGCGGCAGTTTTCTTTATGAAGTTTGCTATGTGACAAGGATGACAGATGGCTGTTGTGTTGGCGGTTAGACAGACAGACCCCTGATGGATGTGGAGGTGACTGGGTGCACAGGCCAGAGTTTCTGCCAAGGTGTTCACCTCAGGGAACTTTCCCGCCCAGGTGTTCACATTAATTCATCCCAGAATTTGGAATGCCACCACCTCCATGGGGGGGCAAAAAATTAATGGTCGCACAGGCAAACTCTCACCATTGGTGAACCTCGGAGCTCTGGTCCAGGAACAGGAAAAAAACAAACATCATAAATAATAACAACAGCACCCCCCGATAAAGACAAACAAAACAAAACAAAAAAACCCCAAACAAACCAACAACATTAATTCCAATTCCATTGCCCAGAAAATCCTTCCTTAAAAAACAACAACAAAAAACCTCAGCTCCCATGTGCACACAGAACACTTTCCTTGCCACCTTCCTACTCAGGGTTGAAGTAAAACTTTTCAAACAAGATTTTTGTGCGAATATACAGTTTAGCCATCGTTTTTTCTTCCAATCCATCAAAACAAGGGATCTATTGAAGAAGGAAGGTGGCAGGGCGGTTAAGACGATCACCTGCCTAACAAGTAAACAGTGAGGTTCTGGGTTCGATTCCCAACCCCGCCCTTTCTTCCCAGTTTGACAAGAAAATCGAAATGAATGTCAAAGTCCAACGGATGAGACTATAAACCGAGGCCCGGATGCAAATGCACACAAAACATCTTGCCCACACGTTAAAACCTGTTTCATCTTATTTATTTTATTTATTACATGGAATTTGTATAGCGCTATCTCTTGTAAGAACAAATCAAAGCGCTTGCATTTGACCTACAGAGCCACAGATCATGCTGCCACCAGGCGCAAAGATCAACGACGAACAACGATGATCAACTGTTGTTGTCTTGTTGCTGCTGTACACTTTAGAGCGCAAAGCCTGGGCAAGTATGTATGGAGGGCAAGCTGTTACCCATGCAGCAGACCCCCCTTCTCCACGGCACTGGAATGATCCATTGGAAGGGCATTGACCGATACGAATGGTTCCAGTACCGTCGCAGGAGCCACCAGAACGTTGCCATATACCTACAGCCCCGAGCCGCTCTGGGACTCCAACTCCCCGATTTTTCCTCAGGGAT
>CM060337.1:1401471-1426471 GCA_030674155.1 Stramonita haemastoma
ATCATTTTATTATGACTTCTGATTTTCGTCTTCTGAATGAGTGCATTTTTATTACCTTAGTATATATATAGTGTCCTTATTTCTTGTATGTTGTTTGGTACTGCGTATAGTTTTATTGTCCAATATCTTTTTATTTTGACGTTACCCCTGAAAAGGGCGGGGACTGGATGTAAAAAAGCACACGAGTGCTTATCTATTATCCTCGAATAAAAGAATTTGCCTTGCCTTGCCTTGCCTTGCCTTGTCTTGCCTTGCCTTCTCTGTCTATCTGTCTGTCTGTCTGTCTGTCTGTCTGTCTGACTGTCTGTCTGTCTATCCTGTCTGTCTGTCCTGTCTTCTGTCTGTCCTGTCTGTCTGTCTGTCTGTCTGTCTGTCCTGTCTGTCTGTCTGTCTCTCTCCTCACTGGCCTCACTGGCAGAGGGGGTGTGACGTCAGAGGGATGCTCCACGCCTGGTAGCAGACTGCAGACCAGGGGCGGCAGGAACCCCTATCCCCCCTCCCCTCCCTCTGGGGCACGTGCAGCACGGCACCAGCACCGGCGTGACGTCACCAGCGGCACTACGAGTGGGCCTCCCCCTGGCCACCACGGGGCGGGTCCACGAGGTGAGCGTGACAGCCCAGCAGTTGACGGGAATTCCCCTCGCCATGACGTGGCGGGGTCCTCTGGCAGTGACTAGCGCTGCGTGACGGGCCTCTGTCCTGCCGGCAGACGGGGATGCGGGATTTCCTGCCTAACCCAATGCCGCGCCAGTCGTCTGCAAAGTGGCCAGTGGCATCAACAGTCACAGGAGTCAGGCCCCAGCAGCATAAGGAAGAACTAGGACAGGCCCGGCCATCCAAGTCAACTGACGTTTTTAAATTAATAAATTAAAGGATGTCACATTTATGAACTATGTCAATAATTTTGATTTTCGTTTGGCTCACAGAGACGTTCCTTGACCATACTTTTGATTACAGTGGTATTTTTCCTGAGTTTCAGAAGTTTCATGTTCCTGCTCAAAAACTTTCCCATCATGAAAGGAATTCTGGAGGAGTGGTTTTGTTAGTGAGAAAGTCTTTAGAAAATTATGTAGAAGAAATCAAAATAGAGTGTGACAACACTATTGCCATAAGAATAAATAAATGTATTTTCAGTTTAGATAAAGATCTTATTCTGATAGCATGTTACATTGTACCAGAAGGTGGTCCTATCTATAATGAAAAAATAATTAAGGATGGTGTTGTATTACTAGAGGAAGCGTTGTCGCATTATTTTCAAAAAGACGATTTTCATTTTATGATTGTAGGAGATTTAAATGCCAGAACAGGTCATGAACAAGCCGACCTTGAAGATATGTCTAATTATTTTGATAATGTTGAGTATGATAGTATTGATGATGAACTTCATGTGCGTTCCTCCAAGGATGACACAATAAATAATGTTGGCAGAGCCTTGCTAGATTTGTGTTTTTGTTCGATGGGATTGTTTGGAATAGTTGTTGTAAGGGAGATAATCCAGGGGATTATACATTTGTATAGATCTCCCAATGGTTGCAGTGTTATCGATTATGTTCTTGTACCTAGTCATTTATTGTCAAGTTTTGATTTGTGTATTGGAGATTGTATTGATTCATGGCACTCCCAGTTGAACAACGGGGAAAGGAATAGTGATTGTACTAGAACTGAAATTAGAGAGCAAAAGAGTGCAGAAAAAATATATGGTCAGAGATTTCACAGAAATATACAAACAAGAACTTGATAGTGCTGAATTCCAAGACTCCATACAGTCAGCTACTCAACTATTGAACGCTGATATGAATGCAAGTTTAGATCACTTTGTTAAAGCGTTATGTGGAGCTGCTCTATGCATGGTTAGGACAGTTAGTCAAAGGAGAAATAACATGTAATGATTGGTTTGATGCTGAATGTGAACGAAAGAAACAAGAAGTTAAAAGATTATTAATCAGATTTCAACGTTGCAAAACAATTGAGGATATAAGACAGAAAAAAGAAAAATGTACACTACTGCAAGAAAAGAGCAATGACAATAAATTGTTAAGGGTTAAAGCGTCTCTCTCTCTCTCTCTGTCTGTCTGTCTGTCTGTCTGTCTGTCTCTCTCTCTCTGTCTCCTCTCTCTGTGTCTGTCTGTCTGTCTCTTGTGTCTGTCTGTCTTCTCTCTCTGTGGGAACAAATGACATTTACAAAACTGCATACACGCGTGGACTAGATGTAAAAAAGCACAAGAGTGCTTATTCCATTATCCTCGATAAAAGAATCAAATCAAATCAAATCAAATCTCTCTCTCTCTCTCTCTCGTCATCATCGTTATTGTTGTTTCCAGCATGTAACAGACGGAGTGTTCAGCCAACAACAAGCCCTGCCCTAAGGACTACCAGACCTGCACAGTGGTCAGTGGATGTTCTGACCGCTGTCTGCCTCCCTAATCTCCCCCCCCCCCCCCCCCCCCTTGCTCCTGCGCCCTGCCTGCTATGGCAGACCGTTAGTGTTAAAAGCTCTATTTCAGATCGTCGCCTTCCATAGCCATTCTCATCAAAATCAGTTACAATATGGATGGTTAACATGTTTTTTTTATTGTTTTTTTTATGGTAAACATGTTCTAGACAATAGGTGAGAATTCAGAAGAGAGAGAGAGAGAAGAGAGAGAGAGAGAGAGAGAGAAGACTGTGATCACCTCCTGTCACACTGACTCGCTGGTTCTGTGGCCCCGTCAGGAAATGTGTAGAAGCCTCCTGAATTATTTGTTCAAAGCCTTGGATTCATGGCGATCTTAACTACTAGTTAAGATCGCCATGCTTGGATTGCTTCTCCAGTTCTGCTGTCAAGGTCCAGCGTTGACTTCCCTACAGCTGAACGGAAATAACGAGTGCTCCAATAAAAACCGCCACTTTGTTGGGCAGCTGATCTCTCCGCCTTTCCAAATGCTGGTCAAGTTGCAGGGGCAAGACTGACCTGTACTTCAGCTGAAGAGGACGGACAGCCTAGTGGTCAGAACATTGCGCTGGCAATTTGACCACCCGGTTCGAGTCCGGGCGAGGAGATTTTTCTCCTGGAGTTAACATCAGTGCTGACTCCACTCTCCCCAAAAGTCCTTCGGATGAGACTTTAAACCGAGGCCCCGTGTGCGAAAGCACGCGGAACTTCTTGCGCACACGTTAAATCCTGTTCCGCTTTTCGTAAGAGAAGGCCATCGTGTGCCGGTGGGAACAGATGACATTTACAAAACTGCATACACACGGGGACTGGACGTAAAAAAGCACAAGAGTGCTTATTCCATTATCCTGATATAAAAGAGTAAAATAAAAATAATAAAATAAAATAAAAGAGCAGCCATCATGGTCAGTGTGGAGCCAGGATATGTGAAGGAGTCTGGTTCTTCAGGCTGCTGACACTCATGAGGATGCTGACTGCACTGTCTAGTTCTTCAGGCTGCTGACACTGACCAGGATGCTGACTGCACTGTCTAGTTCTTCAGGCTGCTGACACTCATGAGGATGCGACTGCACTGTCTAGTTCTTCAGGCTGCTGACACTCATGAGGATGCTGACTGCACTGTCTAGTTCTTCAGGCTGCTGACACTCATGAGGATGCTGACTGCACTGTCTAGTTCTTCAGGCTGCTGACACTCAGAGGATGCTGACTGCATTCAGTGCTGTCTAGTTCTTCAGGCTGCTGACACTCATAGCGCTGACTGCACTGTAGTTCTTCAGGCTGCTGACACTCATGAGGCTGCTGACTGCACTGTCTAGTTCTTCAGGCTGCTGACACTCATGAGGATGCTGACTGCACTGTCTAGTTCTTCAGGCTGCTGACTCATGAGGATGCTGACTGCACTGTCTAGTTCTTCAGGCTGCTGACACTCAAGAGATGCTGACTGCACTGCTAGTTCTTCAGCTGCTGACACTCATCAGGATGCTGACTGCACTGTCAGGGGGCTGTCTAGTTCTTCAGGTGCTGACACTATGAGGATGCTGACTGCAACGTCTGTTTTCAGCTGCTGACACTCACGAGATGCTGACTGCACTGTCATGTGGGGCTGTTCACATCACCTGGCTCTCTCTGCACTGAACTCTTCTGTCAGCTTGCTTGAAGTTCTTGGAGTTTGTTGTTACTGCCTCCAAGGTACTACCTCCAAGGAGATCCAGTCTTCAGTAACCGCACTGAGAAATACAGTTTGTGTCACATTCAAGGAGAGCCATTTGCTGAATTAAGATATCAGTTAAGAGGGTATTTTAAAGTCCATGCTTGTATGCTACATGCATGCGTATATTATGAAAGAAGGGAAGGCACCACAGTCCACACTTGAATTGACTTAAATTGAATTGACTTAACTAGGGTGACTTGGTCAGCTAGGGCCAGTCTCAGTGAGACACCCACCTGGAGAAAACTTTACTTTTTCTTTCAGTATAACTACTTGGATAAGAAAAAAAAGACTCTTCGGTTTCTGCAGAGATGCCTGCAAGATTTCTGACTGCATCTGCATGTTTCATGAATCAAAACTAACAAAAGCATCGGCCTAAGAACAGTATGTATACGAGTGTGCGTGCATGTGCTCCCACTTGCACGTGCACACACACACAACACACGTGCGCACACACACACATACACACACACAACACAATGCGTGCACGCACACACACACACACACACCACACACAACGCGTGCGTGCGTTAAATCCCATTCTGCTTTTCAGAGGAGTAGGCCACTGTGTGACAGGAACGGATGACAAAATTTACGAAACTGCATACACACGGGAGTAGATGTAAAAAAAAAAAGCATGAGTGCTTATTGTATTATCCTAGAAAAAAAAGAATAAATAAATAAATAAATGAATAAAACACACACACCCCATTAAAACACATGCCAATGATTTAATGCATTCATCTACTTGATTTTCTCAATAATTATTTACAAGTTCTATAGAAGCAACTGCTTTGAGATTACTTGACAGGGCTGTACTCTTTGCTTCCTGTCACAACACACACACACACACACGCACGCACACACACACATGCACGTGCACACACACAAACACACACACACACACACTATTAAAATACATATCAGCAAGTTTAATGCATTCATCCACTTGATTTTCTCAACAGTTATTTACAAGTTCTCAAAGATGTTATGATCATGGACACAAAACAATCACCTTTATTTTTCTGTGTAAGCGGGTAGGTATTGGTGTACTGCTTTCACAGCTACGGGGTACTGACGATACAAAGGGCATACCCTACACCACTAACTGTACACGACACCAAAACTATTTCACTCTGGTCTGTTACCACCAGCTAAAAATGAAACTCAAAACATCTGACACTGTGAAGAAAAAAACAACAAACAAACAAACAAAAAAGCAACAGCCTTAGTTGTAAATTGTAACTTCCTCAATCGTTTTTAACTGTGAAGCAAATCTCCTTACACTCTGTCTACGCAGGCCTTTATTTTTCTTTTACCTGGTGGTACAGAGTTTAGTTTTCTTTTCTAAGATGAATGGACTGATAGTGATATGGCCTCTAGTGGTCAGCAAGGTAATAAAAAATATTATTTGATGGGCTGGATTTGAATTTCCAGTGAACAGGCAAATTATTAACACATCAATCAAGACTGAACACTTGGGATGCTTGCTCTATCTGATCCATAAACTCTTTTCTTTTCTTCGAGGGGGGGGGGGGGGGGGGGGGGGTTAAACCATTTTTTGCAGCTACTTTATTGGTGTAAAATGGCTGCAAATGTAAAATTCATCGTAAGTAAACCTTGGAGCTCTAGCCAAAGAACAAAAGCACCCCCCCCCCCTCCCCAACCAAAACCACAGTTTTCCTGTTAAAAAAGAAAGCTAAAGGTTTGCTTTTCAGATGTAAAATCAAAACACTGATCCTTTTTCTGGTCTGCGGTAACACATGACCAAATCTTCACTCCTCTTTTGAGCCCTCTTTAGGTAAACCAATACAGCACGTTTCAAACTCCTATCCCATCAAAGTCAACATACTGAAAAAATAGAGCACATTCTTCAGTGAAGAGACCATCCTTCCTATAGCATCATTGCCATCTGAGCACTGGAACAGGAAAGTTTCCCCTCAAAAAGTTGAATGCAGCAGGGAGGGGAGGGGGGGGGGTACAAGAGAACATTTTACTGGTCAGAGGCAACATTACATGTATGGATGGATGATTGATTCACACACAAAAAGCACAAATATCGAAACATCCACTGATCGTTTCTTGTACATGGGTTGATCAGCAATCCAGAAGACAAATTGTTAGCTGCACATGACTCTTCACACAGAGCTTTCACACAGGTTCAAGCATGTGTCAAGTGTTAGGAAAAATATTCTTCAACAGAACAGGACTCTCTCTCACTCCCATCACTTTTTCATCCTTCATATGTACATCTCTGATACGGAAACGTTCATCTGACACAACACAAAGTTTATATCGAAATCAAAGACAGGTGGCAGTTTGTTTTTGTCTTGTCTTGGTTGGTTGGTTGGGGTTTTCTTTTGTGTGTGCTGCTCATCTTCTGTGATGTCAGTCTCATGTTGTTAGACCCATTTCTGTCATCCAACATGCTCAACACTTGTACTTCCACAGACAGCGAGTCAAAGAACTATATATATCAGCACCAACCCCCCCCCCCCCCCCCAACCCTCATACACTAAGTAACTCACTGGTCACATCAGTTTCTGAATGTGGCAAAGAAGAGTGCTGCCCCAACCTCCACAAACACACTGTTGTGGCAGATTGTTATATGTCAGACACTGACGGGCTGGACTTCTCCCTTTTTTCCAGGGGAAGGTGTTGGGGGTACTGCACTGATTATTTTTGGGATGTTGAGTCTTGGTACAAAGTCAGACCTGAAGGGGCTCCTCTCCAGGGTGCCTGTTGCATGCTGGGTATTTCTGTGTCATGCAAGCCATCTTCCCTGACTGTTCCACTCCTCTACTACTAGAGAAGGGTGGGGTTTGATGTGTACACGTGCAGGATGATTTGACTGTTCACACACTGGAACTTGGTTCATAGCTTCATCCACAGGACTTGGGTTAAAACAGCAAACCAACCAACGAAAAACCCATGCAAGCTAAATCACCAGTTTGACTAACCTTGATGAAGTAAATACATTAAACTACATTGCATTTGTTAGTCAAGCAGAGCTTTAAACTGTTTTTCACCCCAAAATTAAAATACTGAAGAATATACTCTACAAAACAGGTTAATTCTATTTCTGATATACTGTGGAGGCTATATTGCACTTGTTATCAATAGAGCGGATATATCCAAATTAACCATTTAATTAACCCAAAACAGTAACCATGACAAGACTACTACTTACAGACAAATCTCCACTGAACAAAATTACCACTAGAACATGATTTCAAAACACACTGCGAACATAGTCTTTTTAACTGGGTATCAAAGCAGTAAAAACGAACTCTTCACCAACTTAGAATGTGCATGTGCCTGTGCACACACACACATAGTCTTTTAGTAGACTCCAACAGACTGACCACATAATGTTTCAAATGTTAATTGGTACAACTTTCAACAGCATACGGTGTCTTCATTTTCAAAACTCTCTTACAACCACTTTAAAAAACACAAACAGAAAATAATCCTGAGAAAATCAAATTCAGTTGGTAGGCAAATTAATTAACCCTAATCCTGCAAGCTATATGCAGAAAAAAATCATTCAGTTATTCTCTTTAAGATGAAAACAGATTCCACAATAGCAGAATCGTATGTTTCTTTTCCACAAAAGTAGAACATAAACTGTGTTTCCCTTTTCTTTTTATATCAAATATGACAAATTTCTCAATAAACTGCTTTTTATTGCTAATACATTTTTTGAAACAAAGTGATTCGACCAAATTTTTTTAATTTCTATATTTTCAAAAGTGAAGTTGATTTTAAACAACTAAAAAGGACATTTGAACTTAATGTTTTGTTTGTTTGCTTCTTTTTAAAGTTTAATGGTTTTGTTTGGAATATGTGGTGTGAAATGAAAAAGTTGACAGCTACTGAAAATTGGAGGTGAATAGCTTGATTAGATCCCATGTTGGTGACAGTTTAATGGCAGCCAGGATGTTTTACACCCATAGCCATTGGGCAAGTATAAGAGGTTAATCCTAACTCTGGACCCAAACCCTCACGCTCAGAATCAATATAAACATAACAGCATAATTCACCCTCAAACCTTATCCAGATCATGCTCTTTCCATTAAAATGACAATCTAATCACTATCATACATTCCAATTTTTTTTTATCTGGAAAGATTGCTCCCACTATGCCCATTGCTGTGCTTCTACTTTTAGACAAAAGAAAGAACTTGTCATAAAACAATACCTGTCATTGCCAATGCAAAGTGCTTTCACAGGTATCATTCCCTTCTCTTTCTACTATAGCAAGACTTTCCTCATTCTGAAACAAACCTGAACTTCCATGGAGAGTAATGCCACACCAAATTCAGCATAGAGAACAAGGTAATGCCACACCAAATTCAGCATACAGAACAAGGTAATGCCACACCAAATTCAGCATAGAGAACAAGGTAATGCCACACCAATTCAGCATAGAGAACAAGGTAATGCCACACCAAATTCAGCATAGAGAACAAGGTAATGCCACACCAAATTCAGCATAGAGAACAAGGTAATGCCACACCAAATTCAGCATAGAGAACAAGGTAATGCACACCAAATTCAGCATAAAGAACAAGGTAATGCCACACCAAATTCAGCATAGAGAACAAGGTTCCTTTTTCTGCACTCTCTCAGCACGGTTAGGTGGTTTTCCCAAACATCAACTCTTGATATAGAACACCTTTCAATTTTGAATTATTCACAGACAGCGTGACAGAACCAAAATGAGGAGGGGAAAAGAGGAAGGAAAAATGTGAAGAAGATAACTTACAACCTTCAATCATACCCTCAAATCAAAATGACACCTTTCCTAATTGTGACCTGTTTTTACCAAAGGTGTCTTAAGGTATAAATGGGTCAAATTGAGTGGTTCTCTTTTCTGAAATCTACGGATCATTACCTTTTTTTATATTATTTTTTTTAATTCATGATTCATTGGTCTACCTCTAAAATTGACAAAGTTATGGGTGTTTGAAATGGGTGACAAACTGATTTCACATTCTGAGAAAATTGGGTTTAAAAATTGTTCACAACTCTAGCTAACTAACACCTTAGCAGGTCGATAAAAAGTCTTTATAAACCAAATTTTAAAAAAATCCAATCCAATAGCCCCGCCGACCGCACTGGCCATATCGGGGCTGTCACCTCGTCACATTTTAAAACTGATATCAAAAGTGTGCAACTATATACAGATTAAAACAGGGTATAAAACCAACTTTACTGTCCTTGCTTGTATCGATGCCCTGGTCAAACATAGGGGTCAGCCCAGGACAGCCACCGCGTAGTGGGAAAAACCACATCGATCACACATAAAATGAGATAAAACCAAAACCAGATTCCTTAAAACAACCCTGTCCTTAGAGACCAACTATACCACTTTTACTCATATCAGATGGAAAAAGCCCGATTCTTTCAGGAAGTTAAAATGGTGTCCGGTGGAACATCCTGAAAAAGGATCTTTAGGGAGTCTGCGGTAAAATCAAATTCACACTTTTCAAGTATATAGTTAGGAAATCTAAAGCCTACAGATTCCATTTTTGCTGAAAATTCAAAATTGACAGAGCGGACCCTACCTTCTTTTTTGGGGCCTATCTTTCACTGCCTGCCAGGTAAGACTCCTTCTGTAAAACCCACACAATTAGCTCCACAGGGAGACAACCTCTGAAAGCTTGTGCATGATCATAACTCAGTTGGTCATGTCTGTTAGCAGTTTTCACAACAAAAAGAAAAAACCCACATCACAAACAGCTTCATCTCCAGCATAACCTTCATCCATGATTTGACTGTTGGCAACATTTCATGAGCACTTCAACACTTCAACAGAGCACAAAGGTTATATTAAAAAAAAAGTCAAGGTTTTGACAGCATTTTGCTCAAGAGCAAGTCAATTCTGTTGGAAAAAACCTGATCATGCCTAAGAACTTTTCTTCATATGTATTTAAATCCATGATGCATTCAAAATGAAATATTTTGGCAAACAGCTACTATTGGTGTTAAACGAAAGCAGAATCACTCTTCACACATTCTCTTGAAAATCAACAGTTGTCGCACATGACCAGTTGTGTAAAATCATTCTGAATCAGCACATTCTAAAACTCACGTCTCCCCCACATCCGCACTTCCTTTTAAATCTTCACTACACAGACTCCCTGCCTCCCTTTCAGAATCAACAGTTACAGGAAAGCTTCCCCCTTTGTCACCACTGTTCATGGTTATACAGAAAGCTTCCCCTTTGTCACCACTGTTCATGGTTATACAGGAAGCTTCCCCCTTTGTCAGCACTGTTCATGGGTTATACAGGAAGCTTCCCCTTTGTCACCACTGTTCATGGGTTATACAGGAAGCTTCCCCCTTTGTCAGCACTGTTCATGGGTTATACAACAAGAACTCCCTGGTCACCCACTGCACTATCTAGGGCGGGCTGTACACAGCTGTTCTCCACATCTTCCTTCACACTATTACAGTTGCCACCTTTACCTAGGTGCAGTCTACACACTATACAAATCCTGCACCCACTACAGGCAAATCCCCCCTTCCCAAGAAAATGATTTAAAACCAAACGTCTTTTGTTCTTGGAGGAATACATGCTGCAGTTCAGGTACAAGATTTTGATGTCAGTCTGAAGATGGTTGTCCAGCGATGCGATGAATGTTGCTCCAATATCACTTGCTTCAGTACAGGTATGGATGCTTATAATATTTCATCAAAGTTGAAGATCTTTTGTGAGCACATGCACACACACCTTTTCTTCCTTCCTAAAAGAGAATCAGTACTTGTTGTTAAAAGAATCATACCAGGACCCCCAAATAACTGCGCACTGACAGACAAAATGACAGTGAGAACAATGAGGCAGCAAAACCCCAACCCAACCCAACCCTCAGTGGACAGGACAATCTCTTTTGTTCACACTTTCAATGTCTCTGGCAACTGTTGGAGCCAATCAGCAAAACTGAGCAGAGAACACACACATGTGTCTGCACACACCACACACACACACACACACACACACACACACACACACACACAGTCCATCGGATGAGACTATAAACCGAGGCTCTGTGTGCGAACGCACACAGAACATCTTGCGCACACGTTAAATCCTGTTCCACTTTTCGTAAGAGTAGGCTATTGAGTGCCGGAGGGAACAGATGACAATATTTACAAAACTGCATACACACAGGGACTGGATGTAAAAAAGCCATGAGTGCTTATTCCATGGTCCTCAATGTAAAAGAATATATAAAAAAATAATTAAAAAAAAAAAATAATAAAAAAATAAAATAAACACACACACACACATGAAGGTACACACACACACAAAGGTACACCACACACACAACACACCACACACACACACACACACACACACACACATACACACACACACACAGGAACACTCACATACCCTCCAACAAATTGACACACTCACTCCCCTTCCACCCCCCACACACGTCTTTTCATTTCTAAACAGTCCACCCCATCCCCTCACCTTCCCACACACACACACACACACACACACACACACACACACACACACACACACACACACACACACACTCTTTTCATTTCTAAACAGTCACAAAGTGGAAGGTGGGAGATGGTAGGAAGAGAAAAAAAAACTCACCCCCCCCTCCCCACACACACAATCTTTTCACTTCTAAACAGTCCATTCCCCCCCCCCCCCCCCCAACCTTCCCCCACACACACAATCTTTTCATTTCTAAACAGTCACAAAGTGGGTGGTGGGAGATGACAGCAAGAGAAACAACCCCCCCCCTCCCCCCCCGCCAGCAGCAGTGGAGAGGTCACGGCCCCTAGACTCTGAGGATCTCCATGCAGTTGTTGTAGCAGATGGCGATCCAGTCGGGCTGTGTGGAGGACCACTGGATCTGGTTGATCTCCCCCCCGGCAGTGTAGGCCAGGATGGGATCCTCAATGGCGCGCGGCATCTGCTGGATGTCCCAGATCAGCGCCTGGTGGTCGTCACCTGTAGCAACAAGGTGACACACCACAGGTGACACACACAGGTGACACACACAAGGTGACACACAACAGGTGAGACACAACAGGTGACACAACAAGGTGACACACACAACAAGGTGACACACAACAAGGTGAAAGGTGACACAACAAGATGACAGGTGACACAAGATGACAGGTGACACAAGGTGACAGGTGACACAACAAGGTGACACACACAGTCAGGACAGGATTCTGTTTATTGAGAAATGTGTAATTGTCCGAGGGTATTCAGTATCACACCTTTACCGTTGATTTAAGGCTAGACACGGGTCCAAAATCATATTTTTTTATAATTAAAAATTGCTGGGTACATTTATGGAGATTTTCCTGTGTGAATTTAAAGAATTCAGGTTGTAAAACATGTCTGTAGAAACAGGCTACTTCTACTTGTTATAGATAAGAAGGTTTAGGAGTTTGAAACATTTAATTTTGGCGACCATGCTGGAATTGTTTCCAAGGCAACAGAGTACAAAACTGAGTAATTTTTACATTTTTATGCTTTACAAGTGATGCCCTTTTATACATGGAATAACTTTAAACATCAGCTTGTAAACAAATGTAAAGACACAAAAAAAAAGAGAAAAAAAGAGAAAAGAAATAAAAAAACCAAAAAAAAATGAACAAAACAAAAACAACAATGTGACGGCAGTAAGTGCAGTGACTGACCGGCAGTGCAGATGTGGCAGGAGGAGTGAGGGGCCCAGCCAATGCCGTTGACACAGGCGCGGTGATTGTTGAGTCGAGCCACTGGGGTGCAGGGAACCCGCACATCCAGAATGATCACCTGCAGAACAACACAGACAGTCAGCAACCTGTAGCTAGTAGTCCTAGTGTCCATCAAGCACAAACACAAAACAAAACATAACAACCGACGTTTGAAACCATGCTGAACAGATTTTTTCTATACTGTAAAGAAGCAATAACATGATGATGAGTACCACTAGTAGTTGAGTAGGGACTGGCTCAAGCCTAAGTATCACAGTTTATTAAATGTCCCATTTTTTACCTCATTCAGTCAGAAATAACAAACTTCATTCAGTCAGTCAGAAATAACCGACCTCATTCATTCAGTCAGTCAGAACTAACTAACGGACCTCATTCATTCATTCATAACTAATGAACTAACAAACGGGACTAACTAACTAACTAACTAATGATCTAACGAATTAAGTAACTAACTAATTAATGGACTAACTACCTAACTGGTTAACTATCTAACTAATTAACTAACTAATTAACTAACTACCTACCCAACTAACTAACTGACTAACTAACTGACAAACTCGTTAACTGACGTACCTCGGAGGCATCCATGGCCATGGTGGCCAGGTAGTTGGGGTCCTGCTTGTTCCAGGCCAGACGCAGCAGGGGCACGTGGGAAGGGTCTCGTAGATGATGGTCGAGTGCTCCAGGTGACGCAGGTCAAACATCCGCACAGACCCGTCCGCACCTGCCACACCACATCTTGAGATCCTGTTAGTGGCTAAACATCCTACACTGATCACACATCCGCACCTGCCACACCAACATGGAGGCCTTTAGTGGCTAAACATCCTACACTGATCACACATCCGCACCTGCCACACCAACATTGAGTCCTTTAGTGGCTAAACATCCTACACTGATCACACATCCGCACCTGCCACACCAACATTGAGTCCTTTAGTGGCTAAACATCCTACACTGATCACACATCCGCACCTGCCACACCACTCTGCACATTGGCACCTGGCCACCAAACCATCTAACATGCACACCATCCGCACCTGTCACACCAACACTGAGTGCTTTAGTGCTAAACATCTACACTGATCACACATGCCGCCCATCGCACCTGCACACCAACACTGAGTGCTTTAGTGCTAAACATTCTACACTGATACACACCCCACCTGCACCTGCACACCAACATGCAGTCTTTAGGTGCTAAACATTCTACACTGATCACACCGCCCGACCACACGCCTGCACAGCACCTGCACTTTAGGCTAAACATCTACATTAACACGGCACCGACCCATCCGCACCTGTCACACCAACACTGCAGTGCTTTAGGTGCTAAACATTCTACACTGATACACACGGCGCCGACCCATCTGCACCTGTCACACCAACACTGCAGTGCTTTAGGTGCTAAACATTCTACACTGATCACACACGGCGCCGACCCATCTGCACCTGTCACACCAACACTGCAGTGCTTTAGGTGCTAAACATTCTACACTGATACACACACGGCGCCGACCCATCTGCACCTGTCACACCAACACTGCAGTGCTTTAGGTGCTAAACATTCTACACTGATCACACACGGCGCCGACCCATCTGCACCTGTCACACCAACACTGCAGTGCTTTAGGTGCTAAACATTCTACACTGATCACACACGGCGCCGACCCATCTGCACCTGTCACACCAACACTGCAGTGCTTTAGGTGCTAAACATTCTACACTGATCACACACGCGCCGACCCATCTGCACCTGTCACACCATCTGCACCTGTCACACCAACACTGCAGTGCTTTAGGTGCTAAACATTCTACACTGATCACACACGGCGCGACCCATCTGCACCTGTCACACCAACACTGCAGTGCTTTAGGTGCTAAACATTCTACACTGATCACACACGGCGCCGACCCATCTGCACCTGTCACACCAACACTGCAGTGCTTTAGGTGCTAAACATTCTACACTGATCACACACGGCGCCGACCCATCTGCACCTGTCACACCAACACTGCAGTGCTTTAGGTGCTAAACATTCTACACTGATCACACACGGCGCCGACCCATCTGCACCTGTCACACCAACATGCAGTGCTTTAGGTGCTAAACATTCTACACTGATCACACACGGCCGACCATCTGACTGCACACCACTGCAGTGCTTTAGGTGCTAACATCTACCTGATCACACGGCCGACCTCTGCACTGCACACCAACATTGCAGTGCTTTAGGTGCTAAACATTCTACACTGATCACACACGGCGCCGACCCATCTGCACCTGTCACACCAACATTGCAGTCCAATCAAAGGAGGGGCACACCAGAAATCAGCTTATTTTTCTGTAGCATTAATACTGTTACAGTCTCAAAACAAAACACAAACAATCCAACAAAAATAAAAGTATTTAAAATTTCAGAAAGTGAAAACAGAACCTAAACAACGAAAACAAAAAGACGTATGATTTTATCAAAGTTCTTTATCCACCAAGATTTTCAAAGCACAGTATTTGATTCCTCTATCTTAGGCAAATTCTACAAAATTTGATTTCTCTATCTTTGGCAAATTCTACAAAATCACACACTACTGACAAACTTGTCCAAAATAAAATTTTAAAAAGCCTCATGCTTTGCTTTGTAGCCGCCGCTGTAGTCTAGTGGTTAGGGAGTTGGACTCGTAATCTAAAGGTTGCGGGTTCGATCCCAGCTTTCGGCTATGGCGTTGTGCCCTTGGAAAAGGCACTTTACGGCTATTTTCTCACCTCACCCAGGTGTAAAAGGGGTACCAACCTTGTGTTGGGGGTTAACCCTGCGATAGACTGGCATCCTATCCAGGGGGGAGTCTATGACTCTCAGTCGCTTAACGCCACAGAAACCGGGATAAGCACCGGCCTGATGAGCCTTAGGCTCGGGACAGACTTTAACTAACTCATGCTTTGTGAGGGCAGGGCACTGACCAACACTGGCAAACATGTCGCGGCCCCCTCCAGCGCGGCTGAAAGCGATGTCGTACACCTCTTTGTCGTGGGCGATCAGCTGCGTCTTGACATGCCCCGACACCATGTTGACCCTCCCCATCACCTGTCCTGTCTGAACAGTTCACAGTCACCTGATGATGAGGAAAACTCTGGTCAGCAAAAACTATTTCTCTCTGGCAGCAGACACAAGTTTACCTTTGCCAACATCAATGGACAATAGAAATACAAACTATTTCACTCTAGCAGCAGACACTAGTATACCTTTGCCTACATCAATGGACAATAGAAATACAAACTATTTCACCCTAGCAGCAGACACTAGTATACCTTTACCTACATCAATGGACAATAGAAATACAAACTATTTCACCCTAGCAGCAGACACTAGTATACCTTTACCTACATCAATGGACAATAGAAATACAAACTATTTCACCCTAGCAGCAGACACTAGTATACCTTTACCTACATCAATGGACAATAGAAATACAAACTATTTCACCCTAGCAGCAGACACTAGTATACCTTTACCTACATCAATGGACAATAGAAATACAAACTATTTCACCCTAGCAGCAGACACAAGTATACCTTTACCTACATCAATGGACAATAGAAATACAAACTATTTCACCCTAGCAGCAGACACAAGTATACCTTTACCTACATCAATGGACAATAGAAATACAAACTATTTCACCCTAGCAGCAGACACAAGTATACCTTTGCCTACACCTGAACAACAGAAAAACAACTATTTCACTCAAGCAGGCAGACACAAGTATACCTTTGCCTACATCAATGGACAACAGAAAAACAAGGTCCTGTGAGTCTAGAGTGATCACTCTTATCAGGTATTTAATTCATTCCACTTTATTTTTGTTCTTAGCCCTGTTCAATCAGGGTATGTATATATGGAATGAAACTTGACACAATTCTCCACAGATTTCTTGTTTTGTTTTGTTTTGGTTTCACTTCCTGAGCAGATGGGGGTGGGGAGGAAAGAGAAAAGAAAAACCTTGGAGAATGAAGGCAGCATGATACTTTTTCTACTGTTTATTTGATAGTTTTTTTCATGCATTATGATTTTACCTCAGCTGCTGCAACATAGTTGTCTACCTTGTAACTCTTTCAGATGGACGGACAGTGTCCGTCTGTCCGTCCATCTGTCTGTCTCTCTTAAACAAGACTAGAACAGTATACATAATAAGTTTAACTGGCAAAGGAATTTTTTTTTAATAAAGTAAAACAAAAAAAGCCTACAAAAATCAACAAGAACAAAACCAAAACACACACACAAACACACATTACAACAAATAATGCACACAACCCTGAACGCTGCCCAGCTCACTACCCACACTACATGACCTAAGGGCACACGCCCTCCCCTGCCCCCCCCCCCCCCCCTCACCTCCAGGCCCCAGATGGTGCAGGTGGTGTCGATGGAGGAGGTGCCCAGCAGGTTGGGGTCAACCTCGTTCCAGTCAAACGACGTCAGGGGTGCGCAGAAATCTGAGTTCTTGTTCTGCAACAACAACGCCAACAGCAGTCAGTTTCCCCACTTTCAGCTCCTCTCAGTGGCTAATTACTGCACCATCCCATCCCCGCCCAGATGGGGCCAGCTGGTGCTGATTACAGCAGGAGCTGACCACACTAGGACTGGGTAAAAGGAAAGGGTGTGCTAAATTTAGCACTCTGGACTGAGTGACGTTGGATTTGCGCACTGTGCAACGCCAACAGCAACCTAAGAGACGTGCTGGGCACTTAGGCATGCCCATGTCACAACTCAAAGTCACAGCCAGAGACAAGAGGGAATGCCGATGGGGTGTTAAGATGTTCACCTGCCTAACAAGTAAACTGTGAGGTTCTCGGTTTGATCCTAGCCTTGCCCTTTCTTCCCAGTTTCACGGGAAAATTAAACTGAATGTCAAGTCTTTCGGAGGAGACTGAACCAATCGGACCTGTGAGCTTACAACTTGAGAACATCAAATGAACCCATGATAGATGAACATCACACAGAGCAGGGAGGTACCTCCTGACTGTCTTGACAAAATTGGTAGCCTGTCAGTTCCCAACTGTATCCGGAAATTCGGAATGCGGCTACCTTAATTAATGGTGGGCAGAGACTGCTGCACATGCAAAAATCTCACCATAGGTGAACTGAAGAGTGCTAGCTGAGGAACAAACATGCACACAGACACGCACGCACGCACGCACACACACAAATATCCAAAAATATGATCCCATGTTGTTCTGCATATATAGGCTTCCAACCTTCAATGAGTGGGGAAATGGTAATATTGCCAATATGAATTTATTTATTTCCTTACTAATGATGTACTTGCAGAGAAAAAAAATTGTTGAATGAAAATTACAACAGTCTAGCCTTCCTCTTACTCTTGCTTGCCCCTTTCTGCAACTCACTCTTTCACTTATGTCATAAACACTCTCTCTCTCTCTCTCTCTCTCTGTCTCTGTCTCTGTCTCTCTCTCTCTCTCTGTCTCTCTCTCTCTAAATTGCAGTTGGAATACAACAAAGCTTTAATGATGCACAGAATAGTGTATGGAAATGCACCGCCCACTCTGGCAAAACATTTTCAAATAAATACATATCGTCATTCACATAAACTTACTGTGCCAAAACCAAGAATAGATCTGTTTAAAAGTAGTCTTGTATATAGCGGTGGCACTTACTGGAATAACCTGCCAGCATCCTTAAAAAGTGTAACTTCTATGCTAAACTTTAAAAAATCATTGAAACATTTTCTTATGAATGAAAGGCTGACAGAGACTGGCTGTTGATCTTGTCTTATATAAAAAAAAAAAGCATATTGTTTTCTTGTTAATCGGACAAAATGTCAGTCATGGTTTGCCATGACTTCATTTAATCATGTTTTACATATGTCTTTTTATCAGCTGTCTGTCATTCTCTGTCTGTCTGTATGTCTGTCTGTCTGCCTGCCTGTGAAACTGAGTGTCTTTAGTCTGTCCGTCTGTCTGTATTCTATCTCTCATCTGCCTGTCTATCCCTTCTCTGTCAGTCTCTACTCTGCTCTGCTCTGCTCTGCTCTGCTCTGCTCTACTCTACTCTACTCTACTCTACTCTACTCTACTCTACTCTACTCTACTCTACTCTACTCTCTAGTCAATCATATTTCTTATTTTCTAATCTGATTTTGTGATTTTGTTCTCTCATTTTGTAAAAGATAAAGCATAAGCGTAGAAAATGTTTCTTGTATTTGGATGATGTTATGGATTTTTTTTTCTTTTTTCTTCACTCATACAATGTATATGTGCAGTTTGTTTGTTATTGCTATGCCTTTCTTTTATTTTCATCCTTTTTCACCCAGAAGGGTGTTATAAAAAAGCACGTTTTCTTATACCATTACCCTCTTTAAATACTCATTCATTCATTCGTTCATTCGTTCATTTCTCTCTCTCTCTCTCTCTCTCTCTCATGAATCTTGAAATTGATTTTTCTGTACCCTTTGTATTTAGTATTTGCTTGTTCGTTCGAAAGTATTTCCTTATCTATTTTCATATTGTGTACATTTGCAACTTTTCATGTATATTGGTGGGGTTTTGTTTGCTTGTTTATCTTTTGTTTTGGGTGTGTTGGGGGGGGGGGGGAGTCTTTTCCGAGGGCTGGATGTAAAAAAGCAATCTTTGCTTATTCTATTACCCTCTTTGAATAAAGAAAGTTTTCAAAGTTTTCAAAAGTTTTCTCTCTCCCTCTCTCTCTCTCTGTGTCTCCCTCCCAGCATACACTTCCCAAGTACATCACAGTGTCTGTGTTCCTCTCTCAAATACACAAATACTAATAAACAAGGATGTTCACATTTTTTGGGGAAGACCTCCAGTTTCTGTATCTCATACCCTCCATCTCACACATACACGCACAGAACAGCAAAAAGAAGAGATCTAAAACCTTTTCATCAATCAACTTATTTATTTATTTATTTCTTTAATCACTCACGTTGTTGAGGAGGCACTCCAGCCTGGTTTCTGTGTCCCCCACCCTCCAGACCCTGAGGTAGTCTCCACTGGTGGCCATCAGGTCAGGGAATACTCCTTTCTGCACAACACCACGCCTAGCGGTTAGTGTGTTGCACATGCAATGTGACAGCCCTGGGTCAGGCCTGCATTCATACCACCACCAAGACATCTGTTCTAGGGGATTTTTTTCCCACTACTTAACCTCAATGCTGACACTACTCCCCCGAAAATCCTTTGGATGAGACTATAAACAGGCCCCAATGTGTGAACACATGCAGAATATCTTGCACATGCACTTAAATTTATCTCACCTTTTAGAAAAGGCCATTCACACCCGTAAGAACAGAAGACAAAAATATATATATATATATATATATATATGAAAAAAACTGCAAACACATTGTTGTCACTTTTAGACATTACCCCTGTAGTTGCAATGAGCTACCTTAAGGATGGGCAAAAACTGTTACATACGCAAAAATCTCACTGTTGGTGAACATTGGCGCTCTATCCAAAGAATGGAAGAAAAAAAACAACAACACAGACACACAAAAATCTATCTCCTATCTTGAAAAATTATTTCTACAGCATCTGTGCACCAAGACAGATACAGCAAACAGTGATAAAGCACACAGCTGTTATCCTTCATGATGGGGATCAATTTGATCAAAACTTTCACATCATGCTTACTCCACAGATACAGCAAACAGTGATAAAGCACATAGCTGTTATCCTTCATGATGGGGATCAATTTGATCAAAACATTCACATCATGCTAACTCCACAGATACAGCAAACAGTGATACAGCACTTAGCTATTCTCCTTCATGATGGTGATCAATTTGATCAAAACTTTCACAACATACTAACTCCACAGATACAGCAAACAGTGATAAAGCAGATAGCTGTTATCCTTCATGATGGTGATCAATTTGATCAAAACTTTCACAACATACTAACTCCACAGATACAGCAAACAGTGATAAAGCACTTAGCTATTCTCCTTCATGATGGTGATCAATTTGATCAAAAACTTTCACAACGTGCGAACTAAAGATGCACACCTTCTCTCCCCTAAGTCTGTGAGGTCAGCACAGTCTCTCTGACCAGGCTCCACTGGCCCTGTCAGTACTCACTGTGTCTGGAATCCACATGATCTTGGTGGTGGGTAGGGATGGTCAAACGTGCTCTTGAAATTGGGACACTCTGACGTCCATCCTTCATGCATAGGATAATGACACAACCAGACTCCTCCACACACTTGCACACAACACACTCCACAATCTGAACCTGTGCAACAACACATCCTGAACAAATGACAGCCATGCATGAGAGCACATACATATGTAGGCACAAACACACACACACACCACACACAGACACCATCACACCACACACACACACAACCACACACACACACACATACACACACCACACAACACACACACACACCACACACACACAACATCACACCAACACACACCACAACACCAACCCACCACACACACACTCCACTCTCCAACAAACAAACACCCACAACCACAGCAAACACTCACACTACCACACCACGAAAAACAAAGCACACTACTAACACATACTACTGCCCGTAAATCTCACTAAGAAAACAAAGACTATCCCCATACACTGGAACTGATCTTTTTGAAGTTTTGACTTTGATTTGTTTTTAGGGTGTTTGTTGGCAAAACATGTGCCCAAGCACTTCATGAATTACACTTTCTTCACATGCAGTTCTCATAGCTTAGAACTATTACAGCTGAAGTAACCACTGTTGTGTAAAACTAACAAAATACCAATGCATTTATTACAACAAAAAAACAGCCCCCCCCCCTCCAACACTTACCAATTACCTATGCATGTAAAAACAGAGAGGAAGGATTAGTTTAAAAAACGAACAACAAGCAAAAAACAAAACAAAAAAACCACACAATTATACTATAGTCATAGCCAATTGGCGAGATACTGTTACATCATTACTTTATTCATTTACAATGTACTTAGACAGAGACAAAAAGAATCATACCACTATTATTATTTACTATTTCTTTGCATATCAAAATTTATTTTCTGAAAGCTCTGCACATTTCCTGTGTGAAATATTACCATCCAGCATAATAGTTAATACCAGCACTAATATCATTGATACACCTGGGTCATTTCTCATGGGGCTCTAAAGCATCCAATACTAGTAGCATTTAATATTTTTGCTCTTTGAAAAATCATGACATGGGACTGTTAAGTGCACACAGTTTTGTATAAATTTTTGTTTTTTTGTACTGAAATTATTTTGAAAAAAACATTTTTGCCCGTTACTTTCTTGTAAAAAAAAGAAGAAAAAATGTGAAGGAGAAGTCTAAGAAATGATACATCGAAACTTGTTTTGTAAGGTGATGAAGTAATCAATGACGCCACACCTTGTTATTATACTCTTCCACAAAGCTGCCCAGAGCCAGACGGAATCGCTTGTCTGGACGAATGCTCCAGTTCATGCTGTACACTGTCCATGGCGCCTCGTACTTGTAGATCTCTTTCCTCTTACCAGGAGGGGCTGCGTGCACAGCCATGGTGGCACTCGCCTACACACACAAAATACTCAATGTTAGTTTTACAATTCAATACACTCATATAGGCTTCAACAGTAATCATTCATTTAGCTCCAATATACATAAAAGAAAGCAAGAGCACATGCTGTATGAATGACAGAGACAGCAATTCAAGCATTTACTCTAATCTTCATTTCTTCCCCCTGTGGTGATGTTGGGGGCCTGTCAGTATAAATTTATACTAAATAGCATCCCCACTTACTGTAAATTTTGTGCTAGGAATTCTTTCTTTTCTAACTCTTTATTTCTGGTTTGTTCCTTTTTTTCCTGTCACCTCCTTCTTGTCTATTTTCTGCATTCCTGGTCAGTTCTCCTGACTTTTTTTTCCAGAAAGTCAATGCAGGTCTTGTTTTAAATGCAGTTTTAGATATCAAACTCATTATTCAACATTACTATTCAAGCAACAGATACAGTCTATCTATAGTACCTATGCCCAAAGTGACAACTGGTCTCAATAAATAAGATTTACTATCAATCATCTAATACAAACTACCACAAGAAAAAAAACAAAAGCAAACTTAACCTCTTCTTATACATGGGTGGTATGCCTTCATAACTGACATGTCCTTAGTTAAATGCTGAACAGGTTAACCATGGTACCATATGCAACAAAAAAATGGCCATACACTGGCCACACATGTTACAACAGTTAAAAAATATACATTATATATAGTGTACACTTCTGCTTCCATTTTTGTGTTGTGAAAACAGATGTTTTAGAAGTCTGAAAAGAATATTTTAGCCTATAACACAGCTACAGACCTAGTTATAAATTCATGAAGACATCCCCAAACTGGAATGCCCTAACTTAGCAACTGAAATTGAAAACAGTCACATGCACACAATCTCACCATTGGCAATGGCATTGGTGAACCTTGGAGGTCTAGCCAAGGAAAAGAGATGAACTTGAGACACACTAAGAAAGCAACAAGAAAATAGGTTGTGGCCTTTAGTTGTTGAATATCATCATATGGTTTGTTTGGTATTGGTGCATGTGTCCAACATACAGTTTTACAATACATTCTGAAAGTGGAGTTCTTTACTCTGCCACCAGGTGTACATGTGTGAGTGAGTGAGTGTGTGTGGGGTGTGTGTGTGTGTGTGTGTGTGTGTGTGTGTGTGTGTGTGGTGTGTGTGTGTGTGTGTGTGTGTGTGTGTGTGTGTGACTGTGTGTGTGTGTGAGATAGTGTGTGTGTGTGTGTGTTCGCACGTGTGTGTGTGTGTGTGTGTGTGTGTGTGTGTGTGTGTGTGTGTGTGTGTGTGTGTGTGTGTGGCGCGTGTGTGACTGTGGTGTGTGTGTGTGACTGTGGTGTGTGTGTGAGTGTGTGTGTGTGTGTGTGTGTGTGTGTGTGTGTGTGTGTGTGTGTGTGTGTGGTATGATGTGATGTGATATGATGTGATGCAATGTGTATGTGTGTGTGTGTGTTTGTGTTTGCATGCTTGCATGTATTTGTGCATTAGTGTAACATGTGCATACAGAGTTGTGCAGCACTTTTCACAAAGGTTACTAGGTTAGCCTACTTCTGGGGCCTCAAGTGAACCCTGGGCTGCTGAGGTCAAACAGTCTAATTCAAGATACATATTAACATGTGACACAAATGAACATGGCAGGCGTTTGCTAAAAATAATAAACAATTTCACATGCACTAATGCATCGCTAATCAAAATTGCGCATGCAACTTACATCACTTAGGGTTAGGCCTAGGCTGATTAGGCAAATGATTAAAATTGCAGTGTGCTCGGATCGAACTAAAAAATGCGACTTCTCAGAATATCCATGCAAAACACTTCGTTCATATGGGCCTAGCAGTCATCAGCATAAGTTCACGATTCTTATAGCGTCTCAGCTCATCTCTAGATTCTTATTCAGTTTCAGCCAAGTGTGTGAAGATTTTATTGTTTATTTTTCGAGCTGAGATTCCTGCTCGATACTTCATTACCTCTTCGGAGGATACGGGCCAGCTATTATAAATGGTTATGTTACTTCTATATATGTTTCCCCTTACCTTTTCTGAGTCTTCTTTTCAAAGAATCTGGATAATGGACAAGCTGGGAGTTGGCCGCCGATCAGCCTGCAGCTTCTCTAAATTTACCTGGGCCCAGTGCTGTTCGACAGGCCCCCCCACAACTGTAAAAACGGTTGACGGCAACTTCGCGACATGCCTGACCAGCCCGAACCAAAGCAAAATCTTCAGACTGTTAAAGAATAAGAGAAAGTGTAGACATTTAGTATCAAAATAATCTAAAGAAACACATTTTAATTATTTTTGTTAAAAAAAAAGGATTACGACAAACTGAGAAAACCATTGTGGCATGGGTTGCCACATTCTTTTTCTGAGACTCTACTTATTCCCCCTCCCCCCCCCCTAAACATTCGTGGAGGCCCTCGTAGGCTATAGCCTATCAATCAGCCAAAACCTGTGTACTTTTCCAGGATTTTACATGAACCTTCTGAAACACTACTACTAATTTTATTTTAAGTGATGTCGCACATGAACCTCATGAAATCATTCTAATTA
>CM060337.1:1431471-1438971 GCA_030674155.1 Stramonita haemastoma
CAAGCAAAACGAACCCCACACTTTAACACCGTTGCATACGGGAAAATAACCAAGGGAGATTTTTGTTTTTGTTTGTTTTGAATGCTTGTATTCCCTTGTGGGGTTGCCGAGGGCTTGTCAGTATGAACAGCATCCCCACATTCTGGGAATTCTGTGCTAGAAATTTCCTCTTTTCATTCACTCTCTTTGTTTCTACCTTCTTCCTTTTCGTCCTGTCACTTCCATCTCGTCTATTTTCTGCCTGCTTGGTCCATTCTCCTGCCTTTCTTTCCGGAAAGACAATTCTCTCCCCAAGTTGTGGTCTGATGTGCTGGGCCTGACTTGTCAGGTGCTTAACGGCAGCGTGATGCATTTTTGCTCATATGACAGACAACAATAGTTGTGTCTGAGTGTTCGACGAGGAGGAGTAGGAGGAATGCCTGTATTCAATACTTCTGATTGGTGTGTTTCTGTAACACCACTCTCTCTCTCTCTCTCTTCTCTCTCTCTCTCTTCTCTCTCTCTTCCTCTCTCTCTCTCTCTCTCTCTCTCTCTCTTCTCTTTGTGTGTTGTGTGTTTTGTGTGTGTGTGTGTGTGTGTGTGTGTGTGTGTGTGTGTGTGTGTGTGTGTGTGTGTGTGTGTGTGTCTGTGTCTGTGTCTGTGTCTGTGTCTGTGTGTGTGCGCGCGCGTGCTAGTTATGGACCCCACTGGTTGTGTGTGAGTTTCCCAGTTGGTATGTTTCATATTTGTGGCACTATCGACATATCACTTCTTAAAATTAATGTCAAGATATTTTCTTAGAAACTGAAATTCTTTAATTAATAGATTTTCTCATGTGCAACAACTGAGGATAAAACAAGTAGGTAAAAAAGAAAATGAGAGCCTGAAAAGGGAAAACTGTTGTCGAATAACCCCCCCCCCCCCCCCCACCTCTTTCCTGGTCAGAGAGACAATTTTACACTAAGAAAACCTCAGGATGGCACAGACAATGCAATACGATGCTTAGCCAAACAATACAATACAATACGATATAACGCAGTACATCACAGTAAAATCTCATGTAACACAAAACAATACAGTACAATTTTTATGATGTAATACATGTTATGAAACAAAAATGGTAATATTCGAAGTAACAGCACAGCACAATATAGTGTAGTAGAGTTTCGTACATTTCAGTTCAGTACTATTGAGACTAACACAATACAATGAAGGACTTTATGATAAAATAGTCGATATGTACTTTATGATCCAGTATTTGACACGAAACAACACAACACAATACAACACAACACAATACAACGCAAACACAACACAATAAAACACAACGCAGCAGAAGACATCATAGGCATCATGATCATCATCATGATCATGACATCATCATCCTCTTCCTCCTCTTCCTGCCTCCTCCTGCTCCTCCTCCTCCTCCTCTTCCTCCTCCTCCTCCTCCTCCTCATCATCTTCATCACCATCATCACCATCATCGTTATCATCCTCATGGCTATATATATACACTAGTCACACCATCCCGGGGTCCAGACGCCCCCGAAGTTGTGGGGCAGGGACCTGGGTTCTATGCGGGGGCTCTGGGAGGGCACGGCCAGACTCTCGTACCTGCCCAGCTTCTTCTTCAGCCGCTCCACCACCTGAGGCAGCTCCTCGGCCAGGTCGTGCCGCTCCTCGGGGTCCTCTGCAGGTGTGGCAGAGGAGTAAGGTGTTAGGTGTTGTCATCAATGTAAAGGTAAAGGTAATTGGGGACGGGGTAGCTTTTTGATTGGTAAAGGTAATTGGAGACGGGACAGCTCAGTGGTCAGAGTGCTCGCTTTCCCCAAGTAAGGTTAAGCAGCATGCGCACCTTGGCTTCAGCACAGTCCCTCAGTTCACCCAGCTGTAAATGGGTACCTGCCCTCTTTAGGGTCAAGGAAGGTAAAACAGCGAGGGAGAGTAGATGGGCGCGCTCCTCAACATGTTGGCCCCTAGAGAAGCTGAGGTCTCTGACGCCTTCGCTTCCCTACGATCATAAAGGTTATGTATAGGAACGCCTTTACCTTTTTTACCTTTTATGTTGTCATCATCACCGATTCTGAATTTTTGTTGCTGTTGATGCTGTTGTTGTATTATTGTTTTTTGTTGTCATTGTTGTTGCAGTTGTTATCTTTGTGACATGGCAGTGCCGTCAGTATCTGTCTCCATGATGATAGTTGTCATTGTCATATCATTATCTACAGCCCTGGGGACTCCAACTCCTCGATTTTTTTCACAGGGATGGTGTCTAAACATGACACCTGCCTGCATGCTGGTTTTTTTATTTTAATTTCGATGTCATCCGCTCCTACCGGCACACAAAGGCCTTCTCTTTGAAAGGCGGAACGGTTTTTAACGTGTCCGCAAGATGTTCTGTGTCGTTCGCACACGGGCCTCGGTTTATAGTCTCATCCGAATGTCTCAGCCTCTGCTATATGAAAAGGGATTTAATTCAGGATTGTAAAGTTGTAGTTCATGAAGAAATTTGGGGTAAACTTCAAAGGCTGTAAACTGTACATATTCTAATGATCGCCATCAATGAAAATCCCGGGTACCTTTGACATTGTACAGCTGGTACTCGGGAACATGCGGGGTGTCCAGGGACGGCGTTTCCAGGTGGCGTACTGGGTGGGCAGGACCTCGTCTTCCTGGGTGGGGACGGGGAACCAGTCAAAGAAACGGCCCGGCTCTCCCTTCATCAGCTTGTAGTCACCCACCCTGCGGCATGGCGGAGTCATTTATTTATTTATTTATATTTATTTATTTATTATTCTATTTATTTGTTCTTTTATATCGAGGATAATGGAATAAGCACTCGTTGCTGTTTTACATCCAGTCCCCGTGTGTATGCAGTTTTGTAAATATTGTCATCTGCTCCCACCGGCACACGATGGCCTACTCTTAAGAAAAGCGGAACAGGATTTAACGTGTACGCAAGATGTTCGCGTGTGTTCGCACACGGGGCCTCGGTTTATTGTCTCATCCGAAGGACTTTGGGGGTAGTGGAGTCAGCACTGATGTTAACTCCGGGAGAAAAATCTCTCGAACGGGGATCGAACCCGGTCGTCATTGTAGTTATGTCAGAGAGTTGGGGGCGGAGAGAGATGGAGAAGGGGGGGGGGGGGGGGGGGGGGGAGGAAGAAAGAAGAGAGACACGGAGTGAGGGAAGTAGCCTTGAGGGAATGGGAAGTGGTAGGAAGAAAGAGAGGGAGGGAGAGATAAAGAGAAAGAGCGGGATGGGATGGTGTGTGTGTGTGTGTGTGTGTGTGTGTGTGTGTGTGTGTGTGGTGTGTGTGTGTGTGTGTGTGTGTGTGTGTGTGTGTGTGTGTGTGTGTGTGTGTGTGTGTGTGTGTGTGTGTGTGTACGCGCACGTGCGTGTGGGGACTTGTGCACAAACCATATAAATAACAATTGTGATTTTCTAGTTTATATAAAGCTATTTAAAAATTGTGTTTGATTGTTGATGTTGATCATTGATTGATTGTGAATGATGCACACACAGGTCACTGCCTCACCTGATGGCCGCATTCTGATCGATCTCATCCACGTTGTAGATGAACTCTTTGCGGAGGCCGGTGACCCGTCCTTCAGCGTCTTCAGCTGCTGATGCCATCGATGTGATCGTCTGCTTGTGGGGACAATTCACACCAAACCTAGTTGTAGCTGAGTGCCCATTTTGCCATGTTTTTTTCCCCCACAGTCTTTTCATTATGTCTGTTAAAGCAACTGCGATGTGACTGGATTTAACTTGACTTGATTTGACTTGACTTGACATGACTTGATCGTCTCCAATAACTATCAATCGAAGGAGTCATTTTAAACACCACACTGAAACTTTCAAGTCGTGAAGATATAGGCAAGTTAAACCTGACGGAGCCCATTCCTCACCAAGTCGCAGTTTGCATGCTGGGTGCTTTAGTCATGTATGTCCGAAAAGGCTACAGACTCAAACATAAAGGCAAAGGGGATTTCTTTCTTTCTCTTTCTTCTTTGTCAAACACTCTGACAGCAACTATTGTTGTCTGTCATATGAGTGAAAATGCGATGCACTGCTGTTAAGTGCCTGACAAGTCAGGCCCAGCATGTTTGACTTTGCATGGGAGAGAATTGTTATCTTTTCAGTCTTTCTGGGGAAAAAGGCAGGAGAAAGGACCAAGAAGGCAGAAAAAGACAAGACGGGGGTGACAGGAAGAAAAGGAACACGGCAGAAACAAAGAGATGGATAGAAAAGAGGGAGTTCTTTGCATAGAATTTGCAGAAGGTGGGGATGTTGTTTAACTGACAGGAGGCCTGTGGCATTCCCACAGTGGAGGGCAGGGGAAGGAGGAAGTGTTGGTGTGGAGAATCAATCTGTGCTGCATTCTGCAGCTTCAGTTCTTCTGATAGTAGCCTAGTGGTGAGGTGGCCAGCAATATTCACTTTTTCTCTTCACGAGAAAATCCTCCTCCTCCTCCTCTTCTTCCTCCTCCTCATCATTGTTATTATTACTGTTCTTATTATCATCATCATCTTTGCTATTATTACCGTTATTATCATTCATTACAAATTTATTATTTTTCTATTGTTATCATCATTGTCGTCGTCGTTGTTGTTAATCATTATCATTCTTCTTCTTCTTCTTCTTCTTCTTCTTCTTCTTCTTCTTCTTCTTCTTCTTCTTCTTCTTCTTCTTCTTCTTTTTCCCTCTCCTCCTCCTCCTCCTCCTCCTCCTCCTCCTCCTCCTCCTCATTATTATTATTATTATTATTATTATTATTATTATATTATTATTATTATTATCATTATTACTACTACTACTACTACTACTATTTTTTAAATATTTTTTATTAGCATCATCATCATCATCATTATTGTTATCATTATTGTTATTATTATTGTTGTTGTTGTTTTCCTTACGGTTGTTGTTGCTGTCACGTTGTTTTTGTCACATTGACAGCAGAGAAATCTGCTGTGACATAAAGTGGTATAAAATAAAATTAAAAAAACAAACAAACATCGTTATAATATCATGTAGCAGCAACTGCAGCAGCAACAGCATTACCATCACTACCACTACCACCACCATCGTCATCGTTTTGGTCGTTGCAGTCATCATCATCATCATCATCATCATCATCATCATCATCATCATCATCATCATCATCTCCACCTCCTCCTCCTCCTCATCTCATCATCATCATCATCAGTAACACTATTGTTGTTTTTATAGTCACTATTGTCATGGTTGTTCTCGGTAAGGCTGTCATTGCTGTCGTCATCGTTGTTGTTGTTGCTGTTGCTGTTGCTGTTGTGTTGCACACTCACCTGGTTGTACACCTGCCGCCTGGAGCATGGTGGGGAACCAGTCCACAGCGTGAATCAACCTGCACACCCCACACTGCACTGCACTCAAGTGTGTTTTGTTTGTTTATTTATTTATTTATTTATTCCTTTTTTTGTATCGATGATAATAGAATAAGCACTCATGTGCCAACGCATGCAGAACATCTTGCGCACACGTTAAATCCTGTTCCGCTTTTCGTAAGAGTAGGTCATTGTGTGCCGGTGGGAACAGATGACAATTATTTACACAATGTGTGGCCAAAAACTGTAGTTGGATTTATGAAAGAGTTCTAAAAGTTTGGTTTGAGACATGATAGAGCCAACACGTCCTTTTTTTTTTTTTTTTTTTTTTTTTTTAAATCATACATCTTCGTTTTCGTCGAACGCTCAGACAGCAACTATTGTTGTCTGTCATATGAGCGAAAACGCGTTGCGCTGCGTTAAGCGCCTGACAAGTCAGACCTAGTGCATCCGATTTCGGCATAAGAGAGAGTTGTTATCTTTTAATTCTTTGTAAAACAAAACAAAAAAAGGCAAGAGAATGGACAAAGAATGTAGAAAACAGACAAGAAAGAGGTGACAGAAAGAAAAGGAACAAGGCAGAGACAAAGAGAGGAATAGAAAAGAGGGAATTCCTAGCACAGAATTTCCAGAAAGGGGTGGGGGTGCTATTTATACTGACAGGCCCCCGGCATGATAACGGGGGAATTTTGGTCATACTATTCCCGGCCTATGAATAACAAGTTAGGTCCAGGTAGTACATTCACCTGTAGTATTGGTTGTTATAGGATAGGATGACACCAGCCACTTACTCATTATTGACGGAGCCAGGCTGACCAATGAAGTCTTTGCCGTACACAAAGGCGGGGACCCTGGTGCCCCCCTCCCACAGCGAGAACTTCCCTCCCCTCAGCGGCCAGTTGTTTCCCCCTACATCCGGGGAACCTCCGTTCTGAAAGAAATGGCACAGATTTAGGAGTTATGTGTGCGTGTGTGTGTGTGTGTGTGTGTGTGTGTGTGTGTGTGTGTGTGTGTGTGTGTGTGTGTTTGTGGTGCATAGTCTTCCAGGACTGATGTCTTTTGTGCGTGCGTGCGTGTATGTGTGTATGTGTGTGTGTGTGTGTGTGTGTGTGTGTGTGTGTGGTGTGTGGCATAGGGGGGGGGGGGATAATAGCCATTGTTGGTACATAAGGAGCTGTTGCCTTGCTCCTGTTCTGAACGTGCATGTGTCACACCATATCGTGTTCCTCATTAAGTTCTGATTGAGGTGCAGACAAACAGCAGCCACACTGACTGACTTACATCACTGACGAAGATGAGCAGCGTGTTGTCCATCATGCCCCGACGCTCCAGAGCCGCTGTCACGTTGCCGAAAGCTTCATCCAGCACCGACACCATGCCTGAAAACAGCCGTCCATCACAACTGTCAGATTATTATTATTTAAAAAAAAAATCTTTTACATCAAGATAGTCAGAAGTGGTGGTGAGTTCAGTGCCTATGCCACTTCAGGTGCGTATGTATTGAGAACCTTCTCAAACCCTTTTTGTTTATATGACAGACAATATATTTGCTGTTTTGAAGTAGGAACTCTGGAAAGTCACACTCACTCACTCACTCAGTCCCATGTCCCAAAGGACGTAGGGGGACATGAAGAAGACGCAACAAGATCTTTTCATGCTTCACATCCTGTTGGCTTGTAGGAGGTGTTGCAGGGGTTGGGCGGCCCAGTCTTTGATGTTGTCAACCCATGATTTCTTTTGGCGGCCTCTTCTTCTCTTGCCTCGACTGTTCCTTGCAAGATAGTTTTTGCTAAGGTGTTGTGTCTTGTGGTGTGACCAAACCACATAAGCTTTCTCCTCTTTATGGTGATAGCAAAGGTTCTTGGGACCCACACGCTTTTTGATTGATAAGTCACTGGATAGCAAACCAGAATGCTATGTCACTAGCAGGGCATCAAAGACAAATCAGCCCGACCAGCCAAGGAACAAACAACAAAAAACTTGGCCAGGAAAAAAACAGCGATTGCTACGACATCGGTACTGTTCCAAATGATAAGGAGTTTGCTTTTGAAAAACTCATCATTCTCAACAACAAAAACACGTAGACATACATTCTCAATTGCATGATGCTAAGCAAAATTGGGACGGGATGGCTCAGTGGTCAGAGCACTCGTT
>CM060337.1:1453971-1461471 GCA_030674155.1 Stramonita haemastoma
AATAAATAGATGAATAAATAAATGAACAAAGGCAAAACAACTCAACATGACAACAGTCGTGCAGCATATTTCAGATCTGCAGATAATTGCATATGCGTACAAGTGTGTGCACATTTTACTTCAGAAAAATCCACATAAAAAAGCACAAAATACTTTAAGTGCTGGGAAGGAACAAATATGAAATGTTGCTGTCTTGTGTCTTCGATTATGATTCATATCACTATGATTCGTATCAATATGCCTGTCAGTATCGTTATTGCCCTTCAGGGATAATTAAAGTGTTTTTGACTTGACTGGAAGTGTGAGGTATGAATTGCTGTGCTGTGCAGAAAACCAACTTCATGTACCAGATAGATTCTCACATGGAAAGCAACAGGGGCTACACCCTAGGGGCCCGCACAGGCCCTCGCCTGGCCAGACCCAAGAAAGTAAGGGCGCTTTTTGTTTGGTTTGTTCTTGAGAAAAATTCTGATGTTGGTGCGATGAATTTAGTGTGTGTGTGTGTGTGTGTGTGTGTGTGTGTGTGTGTGTGTGTGTGTGTGTGTGTGTGTGGTGTGTGTGTGTGTGAGTGTGTGTGTGTGGTGTGTGTGGGTGTGTAGTGTGTGTGTGTGTGTGTGTGTGTGTATGTGTGTGTGTGTAGGTGTGTGTAGGTGTGTGTAGGTGTGTAGGGTGTGTGTGTGTGTGTGTGTGTGTGTGTGGTGTGTGGTGTGTGTGGTGTGTGTGTGTGTGTGTGTCTGTGTGTCTGTTGTGTGTGTATGTATGTATCTTCAGTTTAACGTCTATTCACATTTCGTGATTTTAGACAAACAAACAAGCAAACAAACAAACAAAAAAACCAAAAAAACCCCACCTGAAAGAGTTAACAATAAACTGAAAAATGTCGTTTAACAATGCTGAAATAAGAAACTAATCCTAACACTACAAAAACTGGATTATTGGACTTCTTTTCAACGCTAACTCAATGTCCAACAGCAAAGAAGGTTCAGACAAAATCTGATCCAGTGACAAACTAGGTACAGCAGGTAAAAATGTTTTTAAATGTTCACAATTAAAAATGACATGACTATTTGTAATCTTCTCACCACAAATACAGTTTACATCTTTCATGTATTTTGTCCTGAATGCGTTTAGTTTAAATCTATAAATGAGGGATGACACATTTCTCCGATTATACCAACCAGAAACTTTGTTACATACTAAAGCATTTTGAAAATCTATCACATTGCTTGTGCGGCTATTATACAGACAATAGCCAGACTCATTTATCTTCTTTCTGAAATGCTTCCAGCAAGCGTTTTGTAGCAAGTTATATCCCTCATGCAGAGATAAGGCAACATTTGTGTAGGTGTGTGTGTGTGTAGGTGTGTGTGTGTGTGTGAGGGGGGGTGTAGGTGTGTATGTGTGTAGGGGTGTGTGTGTGTGTGTGTGTAAATGAGATAGACAGACAGACAGACAGACAGACAGACACAGAGAGAGAGAGACAGAGAGAGAGAGAGAGAGAGAGGAGAGAGAGAGAAGAGAGAGAGAAGAAGAGAGAGAGAGAGAAGTATAAGTATTTGTTCATGTGTATATGCTTGCAGAGTTTTGACACTGCTGGTATTTTTTTCAGTTCCAGACCCCAGCCCCCAGCCACTACCAGAGGCACCACACTGACCCCATGACCTTCACAACCTCCAACAAACCGTTTGAAGTCGGCTGTGACCGCTTCCCTGTCCGGCGGAAAGATATCTCCGAGGTTCTGCCCGGGTCAGTTTGGCGCTGTAGCTAGGGTCAGGGGTCAAAGCTTCAGAGTGATGATTAATTAGAAAGGAAATTTATTTTATACATGTATATATCTACACACACATGCATGCACACGCACGCATGCATGCATGCACGCATGCAGACACACACACACACACACACACACACACACACACACACACACACACACACACACACACACACACACACACACACACACACATTTTTGATAAATCACCATGGGAACAGATGACAAGATTTACAAAACTACATACACTCGGGGACTGGATGTAAAAAAAAAAGCACATGAGTGCTTATTCGATTATCCTCGATATAAAAGAATAAATAAAAGAATAAATAAACAATAAATTTTAAAAAATACTAATATGATACCTTTTGTCCTTGCAGACCTGGCACATATGAGCAGGAAATCCCCAAGAACCGGCAGGTTCAGTGGCATCAGTCCTTTGGAGGCCCTCCCATCATGATGCCTCCCATCTCCATCAAAAGCACCATCCAGCAGAACACAGACAAGGTGTGTGTGTGTGTGTGTGTGTGTGTGTGTGTGTGTGTGTGTGTGTGTGTGTGTGTGTGTGTCTTGTGTGTGTGTGTGTGTGTCTGTGTCTGTGGTGTCTGTGTGTGTCTGTGTGTGTGTGTCTGTGTGTGTGTTGTGTGTGTGTCTGTGTGTGTGTGTCTTGTGTGGTCTGTTGTGTGTCTGTGTGTCTGTGTCTGTGTGTCTGTGTCTGTGTCTGTGTGTCTGTGTGTCTGTGCATTTTTATGTATTTGTATACGTAGCATTTGTTATGAAATCAAAACAAATGTATAAGTTTTACATTTCAAATTATGTTGATAGGATCACTTGCAACTATCATATTTCTATGGTTTCTTTTTGTTAATTTTCATACTCTTAAAACAAACATATTTCTGTTTTTCTTTTTTCCAGCTGTACAGCACGAAGGAGGAGAAGAAATTCCACAGGAAACTGGCCTACCTCAAGCTGTATTACGACTAATCTGGACATATGACAGTATCCGTCCACTGGGTCAGAGACTTTGGTTCATGCCACATGACCCCCGAAACCATTGTCATCCTTTGCCATTTTCGAATAGGAGCAAAGGCTGTGTGCTTTGAGTCATAGGCATTGGCTTGTCTCAAAGAAACATGGAGCATTTCAAAGTCGACCTGGAAAGACTGGACTAATCAACAGAGAATGCATCAACCTTTCTGCAGTCCACACACACTTTGCCACACTGTTTATCATAAGTCATTGATTAAAACTGTAACTTGACTGTAGCAATTTTTTGTGTCGTCTGTCTTAGTCTTGAGTCTGAAAAATTCACCATGATGATAGCTTTCTCATTGCACACATCAGTTTTCTTTTCAAATATGGAGTCTACGATAGAATCATCAGTTATAACAGTCATCTATTTTGTTGCACCAAATGTTTAGAATCAGTTTTATTTTGGTTTGGTGAACAACTGAAGGAGCATCTGAGGAAGCTTTGTTTCTAATGGATGGCAACAGTTGAAGTGTTAAAAACAAATAAACACAAACAGTAATCATTTGACTAAAAATGAACTTTCTTTTTTACCAATAAAAAATCTAAAAGTAAAACAAGACTTTTTAGCATTGCCTTGACACAGAAGTATTGCAGCAAATTTTTCTTTCTTTTTTATTTTTGGTTGTGTGTACACATGTTTTCCTTTGTTTTGCTTTTCCTTAATCAATCAAAAAAAAGTATTACTGTGTTTGTGTATAAGAAAAGGTCAGTACATTCACCCTGAACTGATTCTGAACAATGTAGAGGAATTGTTGACGAGGGTTCAATGGAGCAATTCTGTGTAGGGTCAAGGGCGTGTGTGTGTGTTTGTATGCGGGTATCGCTTTGCTGATGCAAGTTTTGTACAGGTTTTTTTTTCTTTCACGCCAAGTCTGTATATTTTGGAAATGTTTATAAATAAATACATACATATGAGTGAAGTCCATATGTTGATTGTTGCAAAATCTCAAGCGCTCTCTCTCTCTCTCTCTCTCTCTCTCTCTCTCTCTCTCTCTCTCTCTCTCTCTCTCTCTCTCTCTCTCTCCTCTCTCTCTCCTCTCTCTCTCCTCTCTCTCTCTCTCTCTCTCTCTCTCTCTCTCTCTCTCTCGTCCTCTCTCTCTCTTCTCTGTTGTTTGTGTGTGTGTGTGTGTGTGTGTGTGGTGTGTGTGTGTGTGTGTGTGTGTACAAAGCAAACAATTTTTTTGTAAGCAAATAATATAAAAATCAATCCACAAAAATAAAGCCAAATTTTTTTTATAAACCTTTTTTTTTTATCAGGAAAGCTACAGTCAGATCAAAAAAAGTAAAATTATGCAACAGAAGAAAAAGTGTCATATTTTTGCCTGTCTTTTACTGTGTAAGAAGATGCTGAAGTACTATTTTTAAACACACAAAAAGAAAGAGGGTGTTTATAGCATGGACTAGAACCTTTAGTTTTTCTGAAAAATGAGCAAAAATATAAACATCAAATGTTCATAACCATGTTCAGGGTACATCAATATGTGACTGAAGGGGTAATCTCAGACATCCATTCCCTTCTATGAACAATGTACACCTTTGCGTCATGAAAAGAGTACAGAGTGGGGGGGTTTAACTGCAAAAAAGGTGGAATATGGGATAGCTAAGTGGTCAGAGTGCTCCCTTTCCCCCAGTCAAGTTGAGCAGCATCAAGCATGGTTACCAGTTGGATGAGTGACCATTTGCACGCCTTGACTTCAGTACAGTCCCCCCCAGTTCACCCAGCTGTAAATGGGTACCTTCCGTCTTAGGGTTAGGGAAGGTAAAGCAGCGAGGGAGAGGAGATGGGCACTGCCCTCAATATGCTGGCCCCTAGAGAAGCTGAGGTCTCTGATACCTTGCTCCCCTACGACCGCCTAGGTTATGGGACACCTTTACCTTTTTATCTTACACAAATGTTGCATGGAAACTTTTTTTTGTTTGTTCTTTGGCTAGAGCTCCAAGGTATAGCAATCATGCAAGTCGCCGCCCTGAGGGATACATCGTGATATGGTAATAAGATAAACCAACACAGACACATCATAATGACAAAATAGGCCCAATACCCCACATATCCATACAGAAAAAGAAACAGACTTTTTTTTTTAATCTTAAAAAACAACAACAGCAACAACGATTCAAAGTAAAGAAAACAAAACAAACAAAAACAACAACAAAAACAAGAAAAAACAAACAAAAACAACTTGGCAACAAAAGAAACAAAACAAAGCAAAGAAACAAACAAAAATAAAACAAAAAAACTACCTTAAAAAAAATAAAGAAAGTAACACAAAAGCAAATAACACACAATGTCCTGGAGGGGGAAGGTCTGGTGTCCAGCTGTGGCAGCCACTGACAACAGCTGCTTTCTTCTGTCTTCTCTTAGCCTAGTGGTCAGAAACATTTGCCTCGCAATTTGACAACTCAGGTTTGATTCCTGTTTGAGGTGATTTTTCCCCTGGAGTTGACATCAGTGCAGACTCCACTCTCCCCAAAAGTCTTTGGATGAAAAGGTGCAAATGCATGCAGAACATCTTGCGCACACATTAAATCCTGTTCCACTTTTCGTAAGAGTAGGCCATTGTATGCCGTTGGGAACAGATGACAAGATTTTTCAAAACTGCATACACACACTGGGACTGAATGTAAAAAAGCACATGAGTGCTTATTCCATTATCCTCGATATAAAAGAATAAATAGATAAATTTAAAGTCAGAGCATGTCTTCCATCAGACACATTTCCTGCAGAGTCACAAGCACTAAGAAGACTGGGCGCTGCACAGCCCCCCTGACATGAGATCAGGCAGGAGGGAATACAATGAATGATTTGGATCCTGGGTGTAAAAGCACAGGTGATTGATTAACATGGAGGACAGGACTGTTGTGAACTGTGGGCATTTGTAAGGCCCAAACTCCAGTGACCAATGTTAGACTTGACCTCAAAAGATAAGATGGTAGTGAAGTATGGGTTGTTAAGTCCTTTTTCAGCAATCATAATCAATACATTTAAAAACTCATCTCCAGATAATAATTCACAAGGCACTAGTTATACAGGATGTATGCTTCAGCTCAAAAGAAGAAAATGGTTGTAGACTTCTTTCACTCCAATGATCCATCCTGCCATTTTTCAGCCCCAGACAAAGGCTAAAGACAAGTTATATTCTAAATGTTTGTCGACTTTTCTTCTCTAAACTGAAAATCGCATTAAAAAAAAAAACTGCCTTGACAGCAATGTGTACCACATAACATATATATACCTATGTAACAAATTTTCTTTGATAGATGACAATAAAAGAGTTGAATTGTTGAATTGAATTGTACAAAAGAGCAAACACTAGGGTGCCAATAGTCAACATACACTCCCCTGAGAGTCCATCAGATGAGACCAAAAAAACCAAAACAAAACAACCAAAAAAACCCAGAGGTCCCAGACCATCTTGTACACACATTAAAACCTGTTTCACGTTTTGGAAGAGTAGGCCATTGCATGCTGATAGGAATAAATGACCTTCTTTTTTTTTAAAAGTGTGTGCACACTGATGTTGTGTTCAGATATCATCCTCAAAGTCAGAATGCAGTGACCTTAATTGTGGGCAAATGATTGCACATATATGCTAAGTCTCAGAATTGGTGAACCTTGGATCTCTAATCGAGGAACAAAAAAGAAAAAGAAATAACTTTTTTTTTCAAAGAAAAGAACAAATTGAAAGAAAATGCATAAAATGGGGATGTGAATAAACAACTGAATGAATAGGTCAAAGAAGTGAGTAAATGAATAAATAAATACATAAAGTAAAAAGGGACAAGATTTTTTTCTTGATCTGTCTCTGGATTAAAAAAAAAAAAATTCTAGAGCGCTTTACGTATTTTTCCGGCATTTAGCCAAAGTGCAATATAGCCTATTTTACTTTATTCCTGTAGTTGTCACACATTATCCAAAATGGCGGACAAGTCACAGAAAGCAAAACAAAAGTTGAAATTTCGGCAGAATATGAAGGAAAAACAGAAAAAGGTGCCCTATAAACATAAATCGCAGAAAGATGAAGGTAAGAATACGAGTTTTTAAACGTATTTGTTGTGCAGAGATAAGATCCTGGTTTTTTAAAGCATTATTTCGAAGGCATGAACGATGAAGCTCGAACACGTGTGTTTTCAATACTTTCGGAAAACCTGCTTACTAAACTTTTCGCAATGTTAGAGAAGACTTATAGTTGAATAACAGCAATTATTGGTATAGCTATTATGATGAAGAAATTCGGTGCTGTTATTTTAGGTTTGGAAATAAATGAGGAAATGTAAGGAAAGTACCCCAAGTTTTAAAAAAAATATTGCACGAGTAGGCGTGTAGCTGCTTGCGAAGTGACCATATTGATCACTCAGTGTCGCAGTTGATAGTGATCATCAATACACTATCAATATCGGCACCATACGTTCTTTTTAGGGATAACTCAGTTTCATAATCGTTTGGCAGCTTACTCCTGTGTGTTATGTTCAGCTGATGACAGTCAACTTTACCAATTAATTACTCGGCCATGTTGACTGTGCGGTAGGCCTAGTGTGCCATTGAATGAAACAGTCCAAAACACTTTTCAACTCCACTGCAGATATCAAGTCATAGATTAGGCCTAGCCAAAACGAACTGCATTTAAATGGCAGCAACACTGAAGTTATGATCATCTTTTCAAGCAGGCTTTCTCTCAGCAGTACTGTTCTTTTTCTTC
>CM060337.1:1463971-1493971 GCA_030674155.1 Stramonita haemastoma
GCTGAATAGAATGTGTATTCACTCTGAGAGGTTACATAACTAATAGGTGTGCCCTGTTGGCTGTGGGCTTTTCATTAAAACGCTGATTGATTGGTAACCATTCTCAAAGGGGAAATAAGCTACCTCACGATTTACTGTATTGAAATTACAAAATGCACTCACAACAGAAGTTGTAATTTGAATATTGTGATTGACCAAATGACAGAGTTCTGAACTTTTGATCTGCTTTCTTATCAATTATAAATTGTCCTTTCAAATTTAAAACTACAGGTGAAAGTACCCTCTATTTTTTTTTTAGGTAAAAATCTTATGAATCAAGGGTGGGAATCTTTGTGTTTGCCAATTTCAAACATACATGTTGAAAATCTTGTAAATTATGTTATCATCCAGCAGGTAACCAAAACAAAAGCATACCCAACATACCCTGACCAGAAAGAATTTATCAGCAAATAGATTTTTGTCATGTAAAGGAAAGATTGAAAATACTCCGTAATGAGAAAATTCCTGTTCCCATGAACTTGTATACATGCATGACAAGTTTAATTAACCCTCTCAGTCCCCAGCTTTTGCCAGGATTTACTCACAGTAGATTCCCGTCATGCTGTGACCATCACTAATTGCTACCACATATCAAAGCTCCATCAGGCCAGAGAAACAAACCTTGCTGTGTGTCTGTAAGTAATTATAGCTACTGGTATGTACTTAGAAGGAGGAAAGGGAGAGTGAGCATGTGTGCCTGACCTGATTTCATTATGGAATGCGAAATCTAGGGACAGTTTGTGTTCAGAGAATCCGAATGCAAGAGGGTTAATTAAACTTGTGTTTCAGGAAATGCTGAAGAAGAAGGAGGAGCGAGAGGCAGCGCTGCAGAACTACAGAGAGCAGAGGAAGGCCAAGTACAAGAAGATGAGCAAGAAGACAGCCAGGGGCCAGCCCATCATGAAGTTCCGTGTCCAGATCCTGCTGGACCAGATTGAAAAACAGAAAAAACAGGCACAGGGGTCGTGATGTCATCTCATTTCTGAACTAAAACAGAAAAAAACAGTCACAAAGATCTTGATGTCACGTTCATTTCTGAACTAAAACAGAAAAAAACAGTCACAAGGATCTTGATGTCACGCTCATTTCTGAAGTGCTTGTGATAAATCTCGAGTCCTGGCAGCTTGTGCTGTGTGTGTATATGTGTGTGTGTGTTCGTGTGTGTGTGTGTGTTTGTGTGTGTGTGTGTGTGTGTGTGTGTGTGTGTGTGTGTGTTTGTGTGTGTGTGTGTGTGTGTGTGTGTGTTCGTGTGTATGTTCGTGTGTGTGTGTGTGTGTGTGTGTGTGTTCGTGTGTGTGTGTGTGTGTGTGTGTTTGTGTGAGGTACTAACATGATGAACATCTCGAGCTTTTCTTTTCTGCATTTTAGATTTGACAGGGTGGGGGGTTTTCCCCGACAAATCCATACATACACACATGCATGTGGATTATTTTCCCTGTTCATCAGCTAGAGCTCTGAACCAAGGTTTACCAATGGGGAGATTTCTGCCTATGTAATGTAACCCCCCCCCCCTTCCAGGGTTTATCAATGGTGAGGTTTTTGCCTATGTCCCCCCCCCCCCCTCCAGGGTTTATCAATGGTGAGATTTCTGCCTATGTAATGTTCCCCCCCCCCCATTTAGGTTGCTGCATTCTGTCTGTGGGAATCATGTCTAAACATGACACATGCATGCATATGTTTTTAAGATTTTGTCATCCATTCAATTTGCTCACAGGACCTCGGTTTGTAGTCTCATTCAACAGACTTTGACATTCAACTCGATTTTCTTGTCAAACTGGGAAGAAAGAACAAGGCTGGGAATCGAACCTAGAACCTCATGGTTTACTTGTTAGGCAGGTGAACATCTTAGCAGCCCTGCCACCTTTCCTCTTATGTGTGGAATATGAATTTAGAATATAGGTGTGTGAAGAAGTTTTTAACCTTTTTTTTGGGGGGGTGGGGGAGGGGGTGTCCTGATTGTTTACTTGTCCTGATAACATGAGATCATATGGAAAATAGTATTGAAAATTTTGATCTTACTTTTGTTTTCACAGTAGATTTTCTTCCTCAGACTGGCTGTATTTATAGCTGTCAATTTCTAAAACATACTTTAATTTAGTATAATGCACAGAATACCTTACTTAGTTTTACAAAATGTATGGTGTAAGATTATAAATCTGCTTTTAAAAGTTTGCATACGCTTGGATAAGGGATACTTAATATGCTGGAATAGGTTCCTTTCAATTTTAAGTCTTCATTTGACTGATTGTGCCAATGTGAATTTAGACAAGCTTGACAGTGGAATGTAACTTAAGTAAGAAGATGTTAAGTGGTACATTGTTCATTCAGATAAATGAATTAATGGTGTTAATGTAACGGTCTTTGGATCGCTCAGGAAAGTGCATGAATGACAAGTACAATGTGTATCTGTGCATGTGAACAGTATTTGAAAAGAAAGTGATGGGTGCATATTTCACAATAAAGGCCAAATAATTGAGCCTGACGTGTCTGTCCATCGTGTTCAAGAAAGTGAATCTTTCATCATGATAAATTGTCATATATACTAATCCCACCATCTGTCTGTCTCACCTCTCCCGTGCAAATATACATACACACACACACACACTCAAACTGATATGATTTATTTATTTTTATTTATTTATTTATTATATCGAGGATAATGGAATAAGCACTCATGTGCTTTTTTACATCCAGTCCCGTGTGTATGCAGTTTTGTAAATCTTATCTGTTCCCACCGGCACACAACGGCCTACTCTTAAGAAAACCGGAACAGGATTTAACGTGTACGCAAGATGTTCTGCGTGCATTCGCACACGGGGCCTCAGTTTATAGTCTCATCTGAAGGATGTTCAAATCACTGTCTACCCACTGTCTTTGCTGTTGTATTTCTTTTTAATCACAGGGGGAAATAAAGTTTACTGCAGCCAGTATGAACCAATATGCAGGAGTCTTGCATGAATACTTCTAAGTCTACACATACAAGTCTAAAAAAAAAAAGCATATGAGTGCCTATTCCATTATCCTTGATATAAAAGAATAAAGAAAGCAATAAACATCAAACTGTGACATCAGGGCAACTGCAGGTATGACTAGGAGTCTTTACCCAGGTGGTCATATGCTGGGATTTTCTCTTTTTCCTGAAGTTAGCATTGGTGTTGACTCTGTTCACTGATAAGTACTTCAAATGAGACTACAATTATCTAAACTGATCTCGAGTGCAAACACATGCAGAACGTCATCTTGAACACAGGTTAAAACCCCATCCTTAGCCGTCTTATGTTTCAATGCAAAGCACACACACACACACACACACACACAGAGGTACACATACAGGGGGACAGAACAGCATGGTGGTCAGAAATGTGCTGGTGATCTGCTGACCTGGGTTCGAATCTTGTTCAAGAAGATTTTTCCTCTGGAGTTAACATCAGTGCCAATTCCACTCCCCCAAAAGTCCTTTGGATGAGACTAAAAACCGAGGTTCTGTGTGTGAACGTACATAGAACATCTCGCACACACATTAAAACCTATTCCGCTTTTCAGGGGAGTAGGCCATTGCGTGCTGGTGGGAACATGACGGTATTGACAAAACTGCATACACATGGGGATAGGATTAAAAAAAAAACACACGAGAACTTATTCCATTATCCTTGAAATAAATAAAAGAATACAATTTTTTAAAATACACCTACACACACACATCTACCCCCCCCCCCCCCCCTTCCTGAGTAGTAGTAGTAGGCCTCCATTGCTACATTTTTCTTTGCTGTTTACATTTGATTTCATTCTGATGTAGAGGGTCCTACACAGGAATTCTCTAGGTCGCCACTCTAATTCCCGTTCCACCTGATTCGGTACTGGAAATATAGAGTCCTAGACTAATTCCTAGTTTCTTCAGTAACCCTAAAGAGGAGTAGGGCTCGACTACTTGTGGGCCAGGAGTGATAAATGGGGGATGATAGTAAGAGGATAGTAGAAAAATAGGGAAAAAGAAATATAGATTTGATTTGATTTGATTTATTCTTTTATAACGAGGATAATGGAATAAGCACTCTTGTGCTTTTTTACATCCAGTCCCTGTGTGTATGCAGTAAATGTCATCTGTTCCCACCGGCACACAATGGCCTACTCTTACGAAAAGCGGAACAGGATTTAACGTGTGCGCAAGATGTTCTGCGTGCGTTAGAAGAGGAGGAAGTAGGTAAAGTGAAATTATTACCTCAACTCACTCAGCAGCCACACTGAATACACTGTGAACGTGACGAATAACACCATTCATTCAATGTAACTCTCCAGACCAATCAAGTTGGGTTTACACATATATTTCACAACACAACCTACTACACTACAACATAAACAGTACAAATCACCAATTGTACTGCAAGTACAATTAAAAAAACCTAAGATAATCTGTCCAGTCCTCAAACACAAGATCAACCAAGAATCAGTTTCAGATCAGATAAAAAAAAGATTAATCAAACAATGAGAGGGGAGGAGATGGAACAATGGGGAGAAGCACGATGTGACAAGGAGATGTCAAAACATGCCGCCATGTTCAGACTCAGAGAGCCCGACTCAGATTCAGAGGTCCAGACTCCGAGAGCCCTTGTCACACCACACAGCCCTCACTAGCCTTGCCCCAGGCAGGAAATGAGACTCGACAGGCAGATGCCAAGAGACATGTTCACTAACTCTACAAGGAAGTTACTTTTGCTTAGTAACACCAAACACAAAAGTACATTTTTGTGAGGGGTGTTACACTTTAAAAAAAAAAAAAAAAAAAAAAAAAAAAGCCACACAGACATTTTATCCAGTACTATGCATACAACTATTAAAATACAAATGGCAAATACAGCACCAGCTTTCTTTTTATTTCACATTTGATGTGATTAAAAAAAACAACAAAAAACCCCTCTGTGCATTCTATACACCATTACACAACATATCTATCTTGTTAATTCACATTTGATCCCAATACTTAAAAAAAGAAAAAGCAGCCACGGAGGCACATTTCATCAAAGGCTACACTTAATATTATACCATTTGTCTTTAACATACATTTTTCTTAAGTTGTGTTGGTGTAAAATCTGCCATCCATCTTCCAGCAGAAGATCAATACACAGATCTGCCACCAACATCATCTAAAGTCAGTTCCCAGAATATCAGTGCCAATCACAGCACACTCTTTCTTTTTGTTTTTAAATTTGATTGGATTACAAAAAAAAAAAAAGTAAACCTCTTCTGGCGCACTTTCAACACTATTATAGAAGTTACATTTTCTTTTCTGTTTACATTTAACATTCTTAAAAAAGAAAAGTAACAAGCCCAGAGACACGTTTTATCTAGTACTTTATCAATGGCAATTACAGCACCAGCTTTCTTTTTGTTTTCACATTTGATGAGATTGAAAAAAAAAAGAAAAAAGAAAACCTCAGGCTGCCCATTGTCATCACTATCATACAACATATTTATCTTGTTAATTCACATTTGATCTCATCATACAACATATTTTTCTTGTTAATTCACATTTGATCTCATCATACAACATATTTATCTTGTTAATTCATATTTGATCTCATCATACAACACATTTATCTTGTTAATTCACATTTGATCTCAATACTTAAAAAAAAAAGCCAGGCACAAGGCACATTCCATCCATAACTACACTTAATATATACGATTGATCTTTCAGATGTATTTTTCGTAAAGATGTGTTGGTATAAAATCTGCCATCAATCTTCAAGCAGAAGATCAATACACAGATCTGCCACCAACATCATCTAAAAACATTTCACAGAATATAAATACCATTCCTAGCACCAGATATCATTTTGTTTTCACATGCCAGGTGATTTAAAACAAATTAAAAACAATAAACAAAACCTCCCACACACATTCTTTACACTATTACACAACACTCTACATTTCCTTCTCGACTTCCAACGGATCTCAATTTAAAAAGAAAAAGACAAACCACACAGGCACGTTTTATCCAATACTATACATAAAATCATTAGAATTTCAATGACAATCGCAGCACAAGCTGTCTGCTTTCAAATTCAAAGTGATTTTTTAAAAAAATAAAGAAAACCTTCCCCCCCCCCCAAAAAAAAAAAAACCAAAAAAAATCCACAGACACATTTTAACCAATCCTATACTTAAAATCATATACCTTTAGTCTTTCACACTTTTCCTAAGATGTGTTGGTGTAAAATTTGCAATCAATCTTCTAGCAGAAGATCAATACACAGATCTGCCACCAACATCATCTTAAGTCATTATTTAAAAAAACAACAATAACACCAAACCATACAGGCACATTTACCCTCTCCTCAAAACACACACACAGGACACACAGGGGATAGCCTAGAGGTCAGTACATTGTGCTGGCAATTTGACAACCCCTGTTCGATTCCCAGTCGAGGGATTTTCCCCCCAGAGTTAACATCAGTACTGACTCCACTCTCCCCAAAAGTCCTTCGGATGAGACAATAAACCAAGGCCCTGTGTACAAAAGCTTGCAGATCATCTCACACACACATTAAATCCTGTTCCTTTCTTCGTAAGAATAGGCCATCGTGCTGGTGGGAACAGATGACAAGATTAACAAAACTGCATGCACATGGGGACTGGATGTAAAAAAGCACACAAGTGCTTATTCCATTATACTCGGTATAAAATATTAAAATAAATAAAAATAACACACACACACAGAAGCACATTTACCCTCTCCCCCAATAAAATCACACAGGTATATTTGCACTCTCCAACCCCCCCCCCCCCCCCCCCCCCCCCAAAAAAAAAAAAGGCACATGTATTTTCTGCCCCCCCCCCCCCCCCCCCGAAAAAAAAAAAAAATACACCACAAAACAGGCACATTATTTTTCCCCCCCCCTAAAGAGAACATATCACACCTCCATATTCCCCCCCCCCCACCCCATCCCCCCCCCCGCAAAAGGAACATTTACCCTCTCCCCCAACAAAAGCATACAGGCACAATTACCCTCTCCCCCCCCCAAAAAAAAAGACCCAGGCACATTTATCCCCCCCCCCCCAAAACCCCCAAAAAAACACCACAATACCGAACATTACCCCCCCCCCCCCCAAAAATAAAACACCCCACCAAACCCAGGCACATTTACCATCTCCCTCAACAAAAACACCCAGGAACACTCTATTCAACCTTACACTTAAAATCATATCCAATGAGTCTTTCACATTTTCCTAAGATGTGTTGGTGTAAAAGCTGCCATCAATCTTCCAGCAGAAGATCAATACACAGATCTGCCACCAACATCATCTAAAGTCATTTCACAGAATATCAATGCCAATCACAGCATAACTTTCTTTTAGTTTTCATATGGAGGTGATTTAAAAACAAATGAAAATAAAATGAAAAACCTCTCGCACACATTTTTTTTTATACTATTACACAACATTCTACAATTCCTTCTTGACATCAAATGGATGTCATAATTTAAAAAAGAAAAACGCAAAACAAAACACAGGCACGTTTTATCCAATATCAATTTTGATCTCGTTCCCCCCCCCACCCCCCCAAACACTTTACTCACTGCTATACTTAAAATCTACACCATTAGTCTTTCACATACATTTTTTCTTAGATGTGTTGGTGTAAAATCTGCCATCAATCTTCCAGCAGAAGATCAATACACAGATCTGCCACATGACGATCTTTGTTATTCCTTTCACATTAATGTGATTATTAAAAAAAGGAAAGAAAAGATCCCTTCTCCCCACACACTGTCCACATCATTATACAGCCTATACAGTATCTTCTGAATCTTCACCTGTGTGAACGCACGCATATCATCTTGCGCACACGTTAAATCCTGTTCCACTTTTCATAAGTGTAGGCCATTGTATGCCGGTGGGAACAGATGAAAAGATTTACAAAACTGCCAACACTCGGAGACAGGATGTAAAAAAAAAGCACATGAGTGCTTATTCGATTGTCCTCGATATAAAAAATAAAATAAATAAATAAACAAACAAAATATAAAGAGATGTGTTGGTGTAAAATCTGCCATCAATCTTCCAGCAGAATATCAATACACAGATCTTCCACCATTATCATCTAAAGTCATTCTAAAAAAACAAAAAAAACCCAACACCAAACTACAAACAAACAGAGGCACATTTCCAACACACACACACGCGGACGGGACAGCCTAGTGGTCAGAGCATTGAGCTTGCAATTTGACAACCCGGTTGGATTCCCGGGTTCAAATCCCCGTCGAAGGGATTTTTGCCCTGGAGTTAACATCAAGCTGACTCCACTCTCCCCAAAAGTCTTTCGGATGAGACTATAAACCGAGGCCCTGTGCGAACGCATGCAGAATATCTTGCACACACGTTAAATCCTGTTCAGCTTTTTGTAAGAGTAGGCGAGTGTGTACCGGTGGGAACAGATGACAACATTCAACAAAATGCTTATTCCACCCTCTCTCCCCTCCTCCCCCCCAAACAAAAAACACACATTCCCCCCCCCCCCCCCCCCCCAAAATAACCCAGAACACACCAAACCCACAGGCGCATATACCTGCTACCCCCCCAAAAAAGCCAAAATAAAACCCCATTTTCCTTACATACTTTCCACAACATTATATAAACTATCATATTTTCTTACCGATTCACGATTTTGATCTCTTAACCCCAAATAAAGGGAAAAGAAAAACGGTCCCATTTTACGCATTCCTATACTTCAAATCACATACCAGAGGTCTTTCCTGTACAGTTTTTGGAAGTTGAGTTGCTGTAAAATCTGCCATCAATCTTCGAACACAAGATCAATACACAGATCTGCCACCAACATCATCTAAAGTCATTATTTAAAAAAACAAAAACGCCAAAGGACAAGCAAACACAGGCACATTTACCCTCTCCCCCCACCCCACCACCCCCAAAAAAAACACAGGCACATTTCTCCTCTACCCCAACAAAACACACACTTTATTCATTACTACACTTAAATCATATAGCAACAGCCTTTCACATGTATTTTTCGTAAGATGTGTTGGTGTAAAATCTGCCATCAATCATCCAGCAGAAGATCAATACACAGATCTGCCACCAACATCATCTAAAGTCATTTCACGGAATATTAATGCGAATAACAGCACAAGCTTTCTTTTTGTTTTCACATTTGCTTATGCTTTAAAAAAAAAAAAAATGCAAAAAGAAAACCTCTTTGAGCATGATTTCTACACTGTTATGCAACATGCATATTTCTTGTCATTTTAGAATTGATATTTCATTTTACATTACATCTCATTGTCTAAAAAAAAAAAAAAAAAGGCAAAATACACAGGCACATTTTATCCTGCACTATACGTTAAATCCTTAAAATATCAATGGTAATCACAGCACAAGCTTTTGTTTTCAAATTTGATATTTTGAAAAAAAGAAAAAAAACCTCCCCCCCAAAAAAAACCACCAGTCACTTTTTATTCACTACTATATTTAAAATCATATACTATTAGTCTTTCACATACATTTGTCTTAAGATCTGTTGGTGTAAAATCTGTCATCAATCTTCCAGCAGAAGATCAATACACAGATCTGCCACCAACATCATGTAAAGTTGTTTCACAGAATATCAATGCCATTTACAGCACAAGTTTTCTTTTTGTTTTTAATTTGATGTAATTAAAACAAAGAAAACATCTCCCTACAAACTTTCTACACCATTCTACAACATGCTAATTTTTTTCTCTGCTATTTCCTTTTCATCTCATTATTTAAAATGACACACACACATTACTATATTTAAAATCATACACCATTAGCCTTTCACATGTATTGTTCCTAATTTGTGTTGGTGTAAAATCTGCCATCAATCTTCCAGCAGAAGATCAATACACAGATCTGCTACCATCATCATCCAAAGTGATTTCACAGAATATTACTGTTAAAAAAGCACCAGCTTTCTTTTTGTTTTCACATTTCATGTGATTGAAAACATGCACAAAAAAACCCACACACACTTTCCTTAAAACGTTCCACAGCATTATACAAAGTACTACATTGTTCTTGCCAATTTACATTAATTTTCATCTTATTACCCCCAAAAAGGAAAAAGAAAGCTGTCACACAATACCCACTCCTATACTTGAAATGATCTACCATTACTCTTTCACATTCATTTTTTTTGAAGTTGCATTGTTGTAAAATCTGCCATCAATCTTCCAGAAGAAGATCAATACACAGATCTGCCACCAACAAGCTTTCCTTTTGTTTCAAATTTGATGCAATTACAAAAAAAAAACCTCTCCCACATAATTTTTACACTACCATACAACATTATAGACTTTCTTGTCCATTTCCATTGGATCTCAGAATTTTCAGAAAGAGAAAGAAACAAAACACACAGGCACATTCACCCAATACTATACAGAACTTCAATAATATACGTGGCAATCACAGCACAAGCTTTCTTTGTTTTCGCATTTAATGTGATTTTAATAAAATAAAATAATAAAGAAACAAAACCTCTTCTGACATTTTCTACATTATTATACAACATATTACATTTCCTTGTTAATTTCCATTTTATAAAAAAGGTAAAGGTGTCCATAACCTATATGGTTGTAGGGGAGTGAGGCATATGATACCTCAGCTTCTATAGGGGGTAGCATATTGAGGGCTGCGCCATCTCCTCTCCCATTTTCTATCATTATTAAATCTTTAAAAAAAAAAAATCAAACAAACATGCACAATTTAACCAGTACTGTGCACAAAATAATCAGAATATGAATGGCAATCACAGCACAACTTTCTTTTTTTCACATTTAATGTGATTTACAACAACACCACAAAAAAGAAAACTTCTCCAGACATTTTGTATACTATTACACAGCATGCTACATAACTCTTTGCTGTTTACATCTGATCTCAAAATTAAAAACCCAAACAAACCACACAGGCACATTTGTCCAATGCTATACATAAAACCATTATTTGTATTTGTATTTTGTACCACTTTATGTCACAGCAGATTTCTCTGCTTGAAATTCGGGCTGCTCTCCCTGGGAGAGTGCGTCGCCACAAGTGCAGCGCCTACCCATTTTTTTTTTTCCTGTCTGCATATTAGAATATCAATGGCAATCACAGCACAACCTTTTTTCTTTGTTTCACATTTGATGTGATTAAAAAACCCATAAAACTCCATCCTCGAAAAGAAAAAGAAAAGAAAACCTCTCCTGAAAAAATCAGATTTTATTCCCTCTTACACTTGAATTCATAAAGATCAGTATTTCACATGCATTTTTCCTAAGAAATGGTGTAAAATCTGCCATCAATCTTCCAGCAGAAGATCAATACACAGATCTGCCACCAACATCATCTAAAGTCATTTCACAGAATACTGATGCCTATCACATGCTCAAGATTTCTTTTCGCTTTCAAATTTATTGTCATTTAGAAAAGAAAATCTCTTCACACACTTTCTACATTATAAAGCATACTCCTTTTTCTTGTAAGTTTCCACTCATCTCATTATTTTTAAAAAAAGAGAGAGAAACTACCCAGGCACATTTTCCAATACTTTACATAAAATCATTAGAAAATCAATAACAATCATTACACCACCTTTCTTTTTGTTTTTAAATTTGATGTGATGAAAAAAAGAAAAGCTTTCCCGAAGAAAGAAGGAAAAAAACATGCACATTTTATTCACTACTATACTTACGATCATACACCATTTGTCTTTCACATACATTTTTCATAAGATCGCAGCACAAGCTTTCTTTTTAATTCCACATTTGATAAAAAAAAAACCACCTCTTCCAAAAAAAAACAACCCACACACCACATTTGATTCAATACTATACTTAAAACCAACAATTAGTGCTTCACATACATGTTTTGCAAGATGTGTTGGTGTAAAATCTGCCATCAATCTTCCAGCAGAAGATCAATACACAGATCTGCCACCAACATCATCTAAAGTCATTTTACAGAATATTAATGCCATTCACAGCACCAGTTTTCCTTTTGTTTTTTAATTTTATGTGATTTAAAAATAAATAAAAAGAAGAAGAAAACAAAACCTCTACATGCCAACCTTGTACACTATTAAACGAATGCTACATTTCTCAGAGAGGAGGAGAGGGATCTTTCTCTGGAGTTAAAATCAGTGCTAACTCCACTCTCCCCTAAAGTCCTTCAGATGACTGTAAACCGAGGCCCCATGTGCAAACGCACACAGAACATCTTGCCCACACGTTAAATCCTGTTCCGCTTTTCGTAAGAGCAGGCCATTGTGTGTCGGTGAGAACAAATGACAAGATTTACACAACTGCATACACACGGGGACTGGATGTAAAAAAAAAAGCACACGAGTGCTTATTCCATTATCCATGATATAAAAGAAAACAAGGTGCTGGTGTAAAATCTGCCCTCAATCTTCCATCAGAAGAGCAACACACAGATCTGCCATCAACATCAACTTATGTCATTTTAACAAATTGGTCAATTCACACAAAACTACCAATATCAAAGCAATCACATGACACAGCTTTGTTTCTGTTTGCACATTTGATGTGATTAAAAAAGAAGACCACCTTTCCATACACACTTTCCACACTATATTACAATGGGGGGGGGGGGGGGGGAAGGTCAGCTGAAGCCTAATGTCTTCTTATACAAGACTTTAAAGAAAAAAAGATGAATAATATTTCTTGCATTTAATTTCTTTTAGGGAAAAAAATGGTAAGAAAAAAAAGCTTTCACCACCACCAATCTCTTCTCTCTTTTCCCCATTTTCAATGATCTGAGGGATTCTTGAGCAAAGATAGGAGCACACGTGTGCAGACATGTGTGCACACACTTCGGTGAAACTATAAACAGAGGCCCCGTGTGCCAACGCACACAGAACATCTTGGCACATGTTAAATCCTGTTCTGCTTTTCGTAAGGGTTGGCCATCTTGTGCCGGTGGGAACAGATGACAAGATTTACAAAAACTGCATACACACAGGGGCTTGATGTAAAAAAGCACATGAGTGCTTATTCCATTATCCGCGATATAAAAGAATAAATAACACTCTGTGTCACTCAACGCCACCACTATGGCAGTTAAAAAAATTTTTTTTCAGTCATTTACAAATCTATGTCATCAAATTTCTTTATCACATAATGTAAAATCTGCAACATAGATCGGTAGGTATTTGCCTGCTGTATAAACTAAAAAGCTCTGGTCAATTTTGTGATTACTACAGAACATATATTTTGAGCTGGTGTTTTGTCTCACAATCAAACAAGAAAGCTTTTCCAATCTTCAGACAAAAATATCAGTGATCAATAAAACATCCATTTAAAGTGTAAGTGATTACCAAACACACACACCACACACACACACACACACACACACACACACACACACACAGCGTCACACACACACAACAGCGTCACACACACACACGTCACACACACACACACATCACACACACACACACACACACACACACACACAACACACACACATCACACACAGCACACACACACAACAGTCACACACACACAGAGACACACACACACAGTCACACACACACACAGTCACACACACACACAGTCACACACCACACAGTCACACACACAATCACACAGCACACAACACACACAAGTCACACATCACACACAGAGTCCACACACACACAGTCACACACAAGTCACACAGCACACACAGTCACCACATCCCACACACCCAGCCCACCACAGTACACACAGGCACACCCAGTACACACACAGACCAGCACACACAACACAAACACAGACACACACGCTCAGTCATACCTCTTCCCCCACTCCCACAGCCCTAACTGCCTACTTCAATCCCCCATCCCCACCCTCCATCCTAGCACCCCTTTCCCTAAAATTCTACCACCACCCCAACCCTCAAAACTCAAATTTTGCCATTGTGTCAGCTAGTAACGTGTCATCTACCTGCCTTTTGTGTCCACATGAGGGGCCAGAGTTAGTGTACAGGTTAGGATTAGTATGAACAGTTAGCATGCAAAAAGGGGAAGGAAGCATGCTAAAAGGGGAATGCAAAAAGAGGAAGGGGTGTGGGTCTGTTGGCTGGTCTGTCTTGTCAAAAAGCATGTGGACACAGCAGCAGATAGAACTGACGGTACTTAGCTGTAGACACAAGGATGTGGAGCTCTATTCGAAATTTTCTTTAAAAATGACTGGTCCTATCAACTGTTAAGGCTCTGCTGGTCCTATCAACTGCTAAATCTTTGTTGTACTTTCGATTTTGTTTGGATTTTCAATCACAAATTTCCAGCTCTGCTGCCATCAAAGCCATCTCAAGCCAAAGACTTTGGATTTGCCAGGACAGTCGGGAGGTACCGCATGCTCTTTTTGATTTTTTTCTACTGTCATGGGATTTGTTTTGCTTTTTTAAATATGTAATTTGATTTTCACGTAAAACTGGAAAGAATTTGTAGGGCTGAGAGTCGAACCCAGAACCTCACGGCGTTATATCCATGTAAAAAAAGAATTTACCCCCCCCCAAAAAAACCCCCCATGTGATTAAAACAAAAACTACCGCCAAAAGTTTAAAATGTAGCCTTGCGAAAAAAGTCTATCCCATCAGTCGCCCTCTTTTCTATTCCCACTGATCCCCACTTGTGTCCTAACCCCTCTTCCTTACACCCTTTTCCCAGAATAACGCCCATGTCCCCTCCTTTGATTACCACACACACACACACACACACAGACACACAGACACACACAGAGTCACACACACACACAGCAGTCACATACACACACAACACACAGCACACACACACACAGTCACACACAAAACACACACACATGCAAAACACACATCACACACACACAGTCACACACACACACACACACACACACACACACACACAAGTCACATACACACACACAAGTCACATACACACACACAATCACATACACATACACACACACACAGTCACACACACACACACAACACACACACACACAGTCACAACACACACACACACACACACACACACACACACACACACAACACACCACACACACAGTCACACACACACACACACACACATCACACACACACACACAACAGTACATCACACACACAGACACACACCACACCACAAAACACACAACACACACACACACAGTCACCACACACACACACACACCCCTCTAACTTGACACTATAAAACTTTTTTTAAAAAAAGGTAAAGTGTCCCGTGACCTGGTGGTCGTAGGGGAGCGAGGCATCAGAGACCTCAGCTTCTCTAGGCCAGCATATTGAGGGTGTGCCCATCTCCTTTATAAAACTTTACACTGCAGTAAAATCATGGAAAGATAACCAGAGGTAGATCACCACATCAATTGCTTCACAATACTGTAATAGTAAAGGTAAAGGTAAAGGTGTCCCATAACCTGTGTGGTCGTAGGGGAGCGAGGCATCAAGAGACCTCAGCTTCTCTAGGGGCCAGCATATTGAGGACGGCGCCCATCTCCTCTCCCTCACTGCTTTGCCTTCCCTGACCCTAAAGGGGGTAGGTACCCATTGACAGCTGGGTGAACTGGGGGACAGTACTGAAACCAAGGTGTGCAAATGGTCACCCATCCAATTGGCAACCATGCTTGACGCTGCTTAACATTGGCTGGGGGAAGCGAGTGCTGACTACTGAGCTATCCCACCCTCGTCTCTCATTTGTTCCAATTCATTTTTTTTAAAAGCTTTTCAACAAGGGGAGGGGAAGCGTTAAAATAATTGTCAGACCTACAGGGCTTATTTCAACCATACCGTCTTAACTGATCATTAAATTCCCCAATCCAAATCTTTTTTTAATCTAAAAGCTTGGCTAAAAAATTATCACACAAATTATTTCCTGGATGATGGGATATGCCAGGATGATAGTATTTTCTAATTGTATCTGATTCAAGTTACAAAAAAGATAAAGGAAGAAAACCAGTATAATGATTACAAAAACTACCACCATTTTCAGCAATGTACTACAAAATAACAACTCTCCTCTCTCAAACACTTGTCATTTAAAATACAAATCAGGCAACAAAACTTCAAATCACGACTATCATTAATCAATCAGGCGATGTCTTCTGTGGCGACAGCGATGTCTTCTGTTGTCTCATGTGGCGACAGCGATGTCTTTTGCGGCAATGGCAAAGTCTTGTGCAGCAACTACGGCAAAGTCTTCTGCGGGGATGGCAAAGTCTACCGATGTCTTCTGAGGCGACGGCGAAGTCCTGGATGGTTGGTTTCCTCACCTTCCTGCCAGAACACATGTCACAATCATCATTATCATCATTCACTCGATTTATTTTCATTTTTGTTATTCTTCGGCTAGAGCTCCGAGGTTTATTTGAAATGGGATTTTGCGTATGTGACTGTTTTCCATGTTTTTATGCCGATGGAAATTGAAAAAAATTAAAAGTTTGGGAAATGGTTGTCTGCTGGGCCAGTGATACTGATTTGGGATGGAAACTATTTTTTTTTAATTAAAGTTTGGGAAATGGTTGTTTGGCCAGTGATACTGATTTGTGCTACTTTACGACATTGGTTGTTTTCAGCTACAGGTAACTCGTTAACCATAAGTCTCAAACTTTTGTCCTAGAAATTTGACTTCTTGCAGCTCATCCTATGCTGCAGCCTAGGCACTGCTGAAAGTGGCAACAACATAAACCAAACCATGCATTGCATAGCACTGCACACACAAACCTGGTGTCCTGTGATTTTTTTCTTACCTTTCATCACACACTGATGGGGCTTGTTGACCGACAGTGTTAAAGGTCAAGCCAAAGTCTCTTGCTTGAAAATGTAAAAAAATAAATCAGTTTTCAGGATTATGCTGATAGTTTACATCTCAAAGCACACAGGTGTCGTGTTTATGTTGGTTTATTTATTTACTTATTTATTGCTATTTCTTACAAAGCATGATATTACCAACTGGAGAGGAGTCAGAATACCATTTATTATGTCACTGTCAGATTGTTACATTATATTATCAGCTGCAGAGGAGCCAGAATACTAAACGTCATTAAAAAAAAATTTTTTTTTAACTATACGTCACTGTCAGATTGTTACATTATTTTATATCATATTACCAGCTGGAGAGGAGTTACAATACCATATGTCACTGTCAGATTGTTAAGTATATTCTGGATGAGGAGTTTGCGTGTACGACTTTTCGAGTACTTTGCCATGAAGGCAGCCATACTCCAACTTCAGAGGATTTTTCTCCTTTAGGATTCTTCGCTAGGAGCGTGTCCCGGCTGAAGACAACTTGGACACACCATTTAAAATCTAACACCATGTCAGTCGAGACCTTGGCCCTTAGCTCACATCAATAACTGACAAAGCTTTGGCCTGGGCCAGAAAAAGGAATGGATGAAATTCGATGTTACCTCGTCACGTCCTGGTAACTGACATGCTGTGCCGGATGGCGTGTCTGTTCTTGGGCACTTGATTCTAGCCCTGGAGCTCCTGAAAGCAGTGAAGAAATGTCAGTGACAGGGAAATGTTCACAGATCTACTAGCGTAAACCTGATTTCATGTTATCCCTTTAAACAATAGATTCACAAGACTTTAATGTCGCTTTATCAGCTGAAAAAGACTTGTCTCATTTCCTGTTCTGCTTTACTAGCTCAAATCTAAAAGGATTTAATCTCGTCAATTTGGAGGGAGATAAACTTTCATAAGTACTTTTTTAAAGACTATCATATTTCAGATTCACTTCATTTGCTTAAAATGGAAATAACACTTTGAAAAACAAAATCATATTCACCGAAAATACATTCTATATTTGGCTTTCAGAGCCCAATGACAACAAAGAGTTTTTCATACCTGTCTTTAAACCACAGCATTACCACTCTTCCATGAAGGACCCCTATTCACGATGGCGGCCACTGCACACGGGGTCCTTGGTTCCAGTCCCACAGCCCCTGAAAGCAAGGCAGTCCCAATCAGTACCACTGAAAATTTTGCTGGTGTTCTTGGACAAACAGGACAGACTCCTGACCAAGTTACTTAAATAGAGACTGAATTAAGGAGTATATTATTTACAAACAGTACTGTACTGCCCAGTTACTTTACGAGTGCAAATTTCATTGTTTCAATATTTCAAAACAAACTTAAAACTAGTACATAATGTTACATTTAATTTTCAAAATTTAAAAGCAGTCTCTAAGTTGATGAATCAATTTGCAAAATGTTCACAAACACAGAAAAAAGTTAAATGACCTTGATTTACATTATCATGTTGATCTTTTTCGTCAACAATGAGGGAGACAAGGCAGTTTTAAAAAAAAAAAAAAAAAAGGCCTTTGGCTTTTACAGCCCAATGACAACAAAGAGTTATTATACCTTTCTTTAAACCACAGCATTACCACTCTTCCACAAAGGACCCCAGTTCATGATGGCGGGTACTGCACACAGGGTCCTTGGTTCCAGTCCCACAGCCCCTGAAAGCAAGGCAGTCCCAATCATAACCACTGAAAATTTTGCTGGCGTTCTTGGACAAACATGTCTCCTGACCACGTTACTTAAAAAGAGATGGAATTAAGGATTATCATTTGCAATGTGTACCATAATGCCCAGCTATTTATTTATTTAGACTATTTATTCTTTAATATCGAGGATAGCTCATAATTACATTACGAGTTCAAATTTATTTGTTTCAATATTTTAAAACAAACTTGAAACCAGTACAAAATTTTACATTTCATTTTCAAGATTATTTGAAAGCAGTCTTTTTTAAGTTGATGAATCAATTTGCAAAAATGTTCACAAACACAGAAAAAAGTTAAATGACCTTGATTTACATAATGTTTATCTCTTTCATCAACAATGAGAAATATGAGGCAATTTAGTAAAAAATAAAATGGTTGACTACAAATGAAATTTAAAGTAATATTTTCTAACCTGGGTCTTGTTTCTGCTTCATGCAGGCAGGTGCATAGAACTTACAGCTGTGATGCTTCCCCTCATTCTGTGACTGATGGATAGTGCGGACCTGACTGAAGCTGTTCTGGTGTGTTGAGGCTGGCACAGGTGATGCTTCCCCTCATTCGGCGACTGATGACGCCAGACTTGAACTATTCTGGCTCTTGTTGTCCCTGGTCAAACAGACATAATTCCCAGACTTTAGAAAAGAAAAAAAAGATATCAGGAAACATTAGAACTATATATATATATATATAAAATAATAATATATATATATTTGTATGTGTGTGTGTGCGTGCGTGCGTGCGCGTGCGTATAGAACAAAGATAAAACAATGAGCCAGCTAGGAAGCACACTGGATTCTTGGTAGTTGGGTCATGGTTTCAAATCCCACATAAGCAGCATGAAGGGAGTTCTTTATTCCTTTTTTTTCCTTCTTTCAATCTAGCCAGTCCTGACTCAGAGCCATGGGAAGACTGGGACAACACAGTGAAGTGAAGCAGTCAACACTTTACAGATGCATTTGGGAGTTAATTTGAATAAGCAGCCTGACCCAACACTGACAACTCCTCAGTCTCATTTTTATCTTTTTTTTGGGGGGGGGAGACAGAGAGTCACAGAGAGAGAGGGAGGGGAGAGAGAGAGAGAGAGAGAGAGAGAGAGAGAGAGAGAGAGAGAGAGAGAGAGAGAGAGAGAGAGAGAGAAGAGAGAGAGAGAGCGAGAGGGGTTTTCTTTTTGTCAGAGCCGTGATCAGTTGCATGTATCATGATAGCTTGAATGCAGCGCTTTGATTCGTTTTACAGGACATAGCACTATAGAAGTTCTAAATGATATTTTTTAAATGTTATGTATCATCATCATCTATTATCATTACTTACAGTGCAAGGTCGTGATGGGGCAGAGTTCCCCAGATGACAGCCCAACGTCTGAAGAGAATTCCCTGGTGATCCACATGACACAGCCCCTTTGCAAAGCGATAATTCCTATGTGATCCACATGGCTAACCAGGTCAGGACCCGTGTCCAATAAAGGGTAGGAAGGAAGAAACTGAAGGAAATGCTTGGAAAATGTGAGGGACGGCAGAGTCACACTCCGTTAGAACCACTGTGCCAAAATGAAGTCACACTCCCCTCAGAACCACTGTCTCAAAGATGCCAGTAGGTGAGAGAATAGCTCTCCCCATAACCACTGTTCCAAAGAAAAACGTCACACTCCCTCAGAGCCACTGTCCCAAAGACGAGGCAACCTTCATCACCAACACCTCAAAAGCCTTTGTAGGGGGCGTCATTGTTTCAACACCAAGACATCACGTCACCCAGATTGCTCTCCTTCCATCTCTTGCACTTTTGTCCCTAGTTTGAAATCTAATTCTACTCTTTTTTATGTTTTTTTTGTTTTTTTTGGGGGGGGAGGTTCCCCCCTTAATACTAGTTTTATTTTCTAATGCTATGCTAGTTTGGTTTTATTTCCTATTTTATCTTTTTTTTTGAGGAAAGGTTTTAACATTTTATTTCATTTATTTTAGTCTGTCCTATTCTGTTCTATTTAATTCTATCTTCTTTTTTTTTTTAGCAAGGGATCAGAGATGCAATCAGAAATGTGGTGCCCAGTGATCGTTCAAAGGCAACTGACAGTTCAGTTCAATGGCAAGACATCGTCTGACAAAGAACTTCTGTCAACATCTGCATGGTCGGGACTCCGGAACACGAAAACAGAACTACGGGAATAGCAGAATATCCCATTCTAAGACCTCTGGAAATAGCAGAATATCCCCAGTCTGAGATCTCTGGGAATAACAGAATATCCCCATTCTGAAAACTGAATAGCAGAAATATTTAACGTCGCCCATTTGAAAACTTTGGGGATGGCAGAATATCCCCATTCTGAACACTTGGGGATAGCAGAATATCCCCATACAAAAAACCTCCGGATAGCAAGACTATCCCCATTCTGAAAACTTAGGTCTGACATATTCCTGATGTAAACTCCATGAGCACAAAGCTCTGTGAAGGCTTTGTTGAAGCATTTCCTTCCTCCATTCCCTACCCTCTATATAACAAAGGCCCAACCCAGCTAAAAACCAATGTGGATCACAACAGGCCGATTAAGGTAAGATGTTCTCAGGTTGCTGGGAAGCTTCTGATGACTAAAAAGACAAAACAAAACAAAAGAAAGAAATAATTATGACCATACTATTAGAAGAGTAAGAGAAGGCGCGGCACGCATGGGCAGGTGTGTGTGTGTGTTGGTGCGTGGTGCATGTGAGTGTGTGTGTGAGCGTGCATGCGTGCGTGCATGTATCATGGTGTGTGTGTTGTGTGTGTGTTTTTTAATTCTTTTATTTCGAGGATAATGGATTAAGCACTCATGTAGCTTTTTTTTATATCCAATCCCAGTGTGTATGCACTTTTGGAAATTCTTGGTTTATAGTCTTATAGGAAGGACTACTGAATGGAGTGGAGTCGGCACTGATGTTAACTCCAGAGGAAAAATCCTCTCGAACGAGATTCGAACCGGTCAGCAGTCACTATGGGATAAGCACTCTTGTGCTTTTTTACAACCAGTCCCTGTAGGTTTTAACGTGTGCGCAAGACGTTCTGCATGCGTTTCGACACGGGACTTAGTTTGTAGTCTCATCGAAAAGCTTTTTGAGGTGACTGGAGTCAGCACTGATATTAACTCCAGCAGGGGAAAAAACCTAACAAGATTTAAAACCGGTCAGATACCAGCACATCACTCCTGCCATGCTATCCCTGTTTCCCGTGTGTGTGTGTGTGTGTGTGTGTGTGTGTGTGTGTGTGTGTGTGTGTGGATGTGTGGTGTGTGATGTGGTGGTGTGGATGTGTGTGTGTGGTGTGGTGTGTGTGTGTGTGTGCGTGTGGTGTGTGTGTGTGTGCGTGTGTTGTGCGTGCGTGTGCGTGCGTGTTGCGTGTGTGCGTGTACTGTGTGCGTGTGTGCGTGTGCGTGCGTGCGTTGTGTGTGCGTCTGTGTGCTTGTGGTATGCTCTCTGTCTCTGTCTCTCTCTCCAGGTCGAGGAGAATTTGCTGACTCCACTCTCCCAAAAAGTCCTTTGGATGAGATTTTAAATCAGGCCCTTTGCGCGAAGGCACGCAGAACATCTTGCACACACTTTAAATCCTGTTCCACTTTTCGTAAGAGTAGGCCATCGTGTACCGATGGAAACAGATGACATTTACAAAACTGCATACACACGGGGACTGGATAAATAAAAGCACACCATTGATAAACCTCGGAGTTCTAGCTGAGGAACAAGAAAGTGACCTTTTGTCAAAGCCTCTATGAATTGTCCAGACTTTTAACCTGCACGCGCCTTTATGTCAACAGGCATGGATGAGCAGTGTTTTGTAATGTGAGCATGCCTGCATGTGTGGGCCTTTATTTTTTATTTTGTATTATTTTTTTTATTTGTTTATTCTTTTTTTTTTTTATAGAGGATAATGGAATAAGCATTCATGTGCTTTTTTACATCCAGTCCCCATGTGTATGCAGTTTTGTAAATATCTGTTCCCACCGGCACACAATGGCCTACTCTACTTTTCCAATACAGCCAGGCCTTTTCCAGGTTGAAGCACAGTCAGGTCAATACCGCTGGCCTACATTTTGAAACTTCTTCTTCCATTGATATTCAGCGGTCAGGAGTTTGACCATTATTAACATTTTTGGCGAAGTGCAAGTGTGTGTACCTAATCACAATTTCATATTCTTAAAAACTTAAAAGAGAAAGACATTTACGACTATTTATTTTTATTTATTTATTCTTTTATATCGAGGATAATGAAAAGCATTCATATGCTTTTTAAAAATCCAGTCCCGGTGTGTATGCCGTTTTTTAGATATCTGTTCCCACCGGCACACGATGGCCTACTCTTACGAGAAGCGGAACAGCATTTAACGTGTGCGCGTGCGTTCGCACACGGGCCTCGGTTTACAGTCTCATCCGAAAGACTTGGGGGATTGGAGTCAGCACTGATGTTAACTCCAGAGGAAAAATCCCCTCGAACTGGGTGGGCAGTCAAACTGGGAGTGGTTAGCATGAAGGTATACATTGAAGGGAAAACATCACTGACCTTTGTATGTCCAGAATGAAACAATCTGCTGTAGATTAGCACCTTCAGTTGATACCGAACTTGTTGGAAGAGGGCAAAGGAGACCAACTGGCGATACAAACCAATGCAATCTCAACTGAATTGTGCTCACTTCATAGCCGGAAGGGTCCCCCACGCATGTCACGTGCCAGGGTGGGATAACTCGGCGCTCCATTGGCAGTAGGAAGCTTGTTCTATATTTGGCTAAACAGCAACGAACTTTGACATACTTTTTTTTTTTTTTTCAACACGACACTTGCAAAAATTGCGAGCATAATAAACGTGCAGGCATTTGATTCCTACCACATTTTTTAAATATAGAAATAATACTAATGACATTAATAATAATAATAATAATAATAATAATAATAATAATAATAATAATAATAATAATAAACACTACTACTACTACTACTACTACTACTACTACTACTACTACTACTACTACTACTACTACTACTACTACTACTACTACTACTACTAGGCTTTTGTCAGTAGGTATCGACTATGGAATTCGCCCAAAAGAAAGGTAATTTGTTCAGGGACAGCACCGGCTGTGGCTGGTCAGTCCAATGCAAGAGTCTCTGCCTCTGTTGCATCTGATGCAGATGTGGCTTGTTGAGGTGGCTGGGGTACATGCCTTCCGCTTGGCTCTCTTTTTGTTTGCTGCTGGTGTGGATCTGTTCTTCACCACATACACACTTCAGCTGTTTGTGGAGAACACTGTACCATCTGTTGCGGTCAGCCGCTACCTCCTCCCAGTTCTCTAGGTTGATGTCCAGGGCTTTCATGTCACTTGCAGACTCTTTGTAGTGCAGTTGGGGGCGGCCAATGCTTCTCTTGCCGGAGGCAAGCCCACCATAGAGGAGATCTTTAGGAATGCGTCCATCCTCCATCCTTCGCACGTGACTGAGCCATCTGAGTCTGCCTTGTCTGAGGAGTTTGTACATGGTGGGAAGACCTGCAACCTCGAGGACCTGAGCGTTGGTAATTTTGTCACTCCAGTGGATGCCGAGGATGCGAGGGAGAGAGCGCGGTGGAAGCTGTTTAGTTTGCGCTCCTGTTTGGAGTATGTTGTCCATGTTTCACTGCCATAAAGAGGAGTACTGACGATGCCATCTTGGTGGAAATTGTCAGCTTTGGGTTCTCCCAGACGCGGGTGGTGAGGAGTCCTAAGGTCGTAGCAGCCTTGCAGATGCACTTGTTGATCTCGGCATCAAGGGACAGGTTGTCACTGATGGTGGATCCTAGGTATGTGAACTGGTGTACGACATCAAGCTGGTAGTTGTTGGTGCTGATGGCTGGTGTAGTAACCACATCCTGACTCAGCACATTGGTCTTTATCAGGCTGGCATAGGACATCGTGAAGGGGCTGTAGTAAGGTGTCTTTACAGCTTTTGATGAGGTCTGGTGGGATGCCATCGGTGCCAGGTGCTTTGCCGCTAGCTAAGCTGTCAATTGCTTTGCGGAGTTCAGCAAGGGTTGGTTCAGTATGTAGTTCCTCCATGATGGGCAGAGGTTCAATGGCATCAGGGCTGAGTTGGAGACTGTGTTCTCTCTAGAGTAGAGCTCAGAGTAATGCTGTGTCCATCTGACTGCTCTTGTCAGTGATCACCTCCCCATTGGAGGTCTTGAGTGGGGCGGTTTTGCTCTCTGTTGGCCCTAGAGCTGTCTTGTTGCCTTCCTACATACCTCTGATGTTGCCTGAGGCAGCTGCAGACTGGATGGAGACAGTCTGTGCTGTGGTAAGTGCGGGTGATGAGCACAGACTTGATGTTGGTATGTCGGATTAGGATCATTTCCAGCTGATGCTAATGCTTTGAGCGGGATGGCGCCATGACACCTTGTGTTGTGGCTTAGTCTGGAAGTAGGAGTTGGTCACGCAGAAGCCGTTGTAGGAGCAGAACTCCAGCATGCACTGCCCATTTTCGTTAATCTTGCCAACTCCAAAGTGTCCAAGGCAGGAAGGCCATGCATCATGATCGGCACCCACTCGAGCATTAAAGTCTCCCAGATGATGGCATGTTCCTTGCCGGGTATTTTCTTGATGACGTTGCTGATGTTGGCATAAAACTCGTCCTTTGTTTCTGCAGTGGATGTAAGGGTGGGAGCATAGGTGCTGACAAGAGTGACGAAGCCCTCGGAGGTATGGAGACAGACTGCCATCAGGGGTTCATGAAGTATTGTCAATACTAGCATAATAAAGACTTAAGGACAGTACCCCTAAGCCATCAAGGATCCCCATCTAGATCTCCCCCTCCCTTACTGTCCATCCCCTGCACTCGCCTAAAACCTCAAACTGACGCATGCAGCCTATGACCTTGGCCTCATTCATTCTGGCACCATTCGCCTGCGCGCCTGGGAACTGTCCGACCAGTGTCTGGAAGCGAGACTGACTTTCCCTCACTTTTAGATAGGCCTTGTTCATGTATGCATCTATGTACACGAGTCTCTGAATAAAACTATATTATATCCTATCGAGTTGTCTGTTAGTCTGTTCACATCCCTATATGTGACGCTCCACCACATAATGAGACGCATTGCACCAGAGGTCAATTTTTAGTTATTGATATGTTATCAAATTGCAATAAAATGGCTATACTATACAAAAAACAGATTGAAAATCGGACATATCTAGGAAAAGTTATTGCAAGTTGAAATGCTAGACTGCAGGAAATGACAAAATGAGAAATTGACAAGTTTAGCATCCTAATAGGTGGTCAGAATGAGGGCTTGTATATTTTTAAAACACGTTTAAAGGCAAAAGGACACAAAGTTATGATTTGATATTTCTCTATTAGGTAGAATAATGGCTATACTTCAATAATCAATCAAAATCTCAAAATTGCCAACTTGACCCTACCTGCCTTTAATGGCTCCTAGCGGAAAAGTGGGTTATGTGCTAAGCGACTCATTTCGTGGTGGAGCGCCACATATGTGTTTTCACTTAAAGGCAGTAAATTTATAATAAGAACCCAACCAAGTAGTGATATAAAATCATACAATAAAAGAATAAGATTTATTACAGTTCGGATCCCTTGTCTCCTGGCTCAACCATCTTCAGTAGGGTGTTCCTGACAGCAAATCCCACTCCATGCTCTCTTCGGTCCTCCGCGCTCTTCCCGTGCCAGAAGAAGTAAAGTCGTTCTCCTTGAGGGTTCCAGTGTCTGCAAGGCAGGACAACACCTTATTGGCTGGGGACTGCCCAGCTCGAGGCGGGCGGTAGCTGTCCAGTGAAATCCTAGGATTTCTCCCACCATAGCCCCTGGCGCCACGCTCTACGCCAGTCGAGCATTGCAGCTTATAACCGGTAACTGCTGCTTCCCGTGTTGTGCCCACGCTGTGAGGCGAGGCTGGAGTGACCTCTCCAGGGCGCGAGCCTGGGCAGGATGGTATGGAGGACGGGCTGTTGCCCAGATAGCAGGTCCCCCCTCTCCACACTGATGATGGATCCAAAGGAACAGCAGAGGCTGATACAGTTTGGCACCAGCAGTGTCGCAGGAGTTGCCGGAACGTTACTGAAGTCAGAAGCGGACTGCCTTCAGGACTCCATCTCCGGATTTTTCCTCAGTGTTTACTCCCGAAGCCTTTCTCCCCGATGGGCAATGCACAAGGCAGTGGAGGTTTGGGGTCAGAGTTTCCTTCTCATAGGTGAGTTGCCTTACTGGGCTATCGAGTCCCATTTGCCCGAATGCGACAGGTAGTACTGGGCTACATTTTACCAGTAGAGGAGGGCGCAGTGGCTCCCAGGACGGGCCAGCCAGGAACTCGCCTGTACGAGCCAAGCATGATGCCCCCCACTTGCGAGAACCACCTATGGTCACCCACCTGACCCCCCCCCCCCCCCCCCCCCCCCACACACACACACACATATTACATATGGACAATCTTTTTTGTCAAAAAGGCCAGCTATGGGTGAAGGTATCAAGGACACAAACCTACCCAGCATGCATCCTGTGAGCCATTATCCTCGATATGAAAGAAGAAATCAATAAGCAAATAAGTTCTGTCAGGCTCAGCTTGGCCATGACACACTGCTTAATTAAAAAAATGATGTAGCAGTGTCCCATAGACTCTCCAAGGAGCTCAGAGACAAGTCTAATTAAGTCGGCACATGAAACAGCAGTATATGATAATGTAACCTCCCCCTCCCTATACACACACTTTGTTTTTGTTTCAAATTGTTGATGTTTTGTTGTTTTTCTCTTGTTCAATGCCACGCTGTCTTCTTCTCACATATGGGTACACACGAACCGGTGATGCGCTTCGGGAACGGTGCATACGAACTGCAGAGTGCAAATCTAAGGTAGGTTACTCTGACACTATGTTTACCGATTTTGCCCAGAGACGGTGATCGTCGGTTCTCTCTCCTCTCTCTCTCTCTCCTCTCTCTCTCTCTCTCTCTCTCTCTCTCTCTCTCTCTCAGAGATAGGGATCAATCTCTCTCTCTCAGAGATAGGGATCAATCAAGCAACAGCAAACAATCCTAGTAATTAATACAACTGACACCCCTCATCTGAAATTGACCCAGGTCTCAATTTTGTGTGTGCCTGTATTTAGAGAGCTATTAATTTTGTTGTTGTTGTTGTTCTGTTTGTACAATTTCGATCTATAATTTTCATAGCTTATCAGTGTTTACAATTCCAGTTTTTATTTTTATAATGGCAGTTTCGCTGATATGGAGTCTGCACGTCTTGATCCAGCCATGTTTTTCAAAGCTTTGAAAGATTCTGGTGTGGAGTTTTTCTGTGGAGTGCCTGACTCCCTTCTCAAAGGTGTTTGTGTGTGTGTGTGTGTGTGTGTTGTGTGTGTGTGTGTGTGTGTGTGTGTGTTGTGTGTGAGTCGTCTGCACACCTGCCCTTGATCTACTGTTTTATGTTAGCTATGGGAACACCTTTGCCATACCCTGTGTGCATGCCATTTGGTAAACCTTGTCATCCATTCCCTCTGGCACAAATGGCCAACTCTTCGGAAAGATGGAACAGTTTAAACAAGTGCACAAGATGTTTTATACAATTTTGCGCATGGAATATTGGTTTATAGTCACATCTGCATGAAGTGGAGTTGGCATTTCAAGGAAAAGGGCATGAAAGAACAGTATAAATGATGTAGCCTTTTTGAAAATACCTTTTCTGGTAGACTATACTTTGGCAGGACGGCAAAAGCATGTAAAGAACCATCTGGCTTCTAAACTACCACACATTGACTCAAGCAAGCAAACAAACAAACAAAAACAACAACAACAACAGCAACAAAAACTCAAGCAAACATTGCCAGACAGTATCCACAGATGTGTCGAAACTTAGTGAACACAATCTGTTAGCATACCTTGTCATTGATCATCAGATCTCTGTGTCAATCTTTACTAAAAAAGTTTTTTCTATTCCTTGGCTACAGCTCCAAGAATCACCAATGGTCCAATAGTGAGATTTTGTGTATGTGACCTTTTTTTTTTTTTTTTTTTACATTATTAAGGAAGTCAACTTTGGGGATGGTGTCTAAACACAACAGCTGTGTGCATGTGGTGGATTACTCTTCCAAAAGGTGGAAATGGATTTTATATGCATAAGATCTGCATGCATTCGTACATGGGGCCTCAGTTTATAGTTTAATCCTCAGGACTTGTGGGGAAGTGGATTCAGAGCTAATGTTAACTCCAGGGTAAAGCTCCCTAAAGCAGGCTCCTCCATGATGGCTAAACTCCGGGCCATCAGATCACCAGTGCAGTGCTCCAACCTTTGGCTTTGGCCACCCCCTGTATCATGTTCATATCAACCTTTGAATGAGGGCACAGTGCTGCAAGGTGAGGTGACTGAAGTTGTCCCTCACTCAGATAGAATCGTTTCATTGGTCTGATTTTGTGTTAAATTTCATGATGAAATATCTGTTTCTAGCCCTGTTAATGGGTATTCAGATTTGTGATAAACAGTTACATCTGTGTCCTGTGTAGATTTCTGTGTGATAAACAGTCACACATGTGTCCTGTGCAGATTTCTGTGTGATAAACAGTCACACCTGTGTGCTGTGCAGATTTCTGTGTGATAAACAGTCACACCTGTGTCCTGTGCAGATTTCTGTGCCTATGTGACCCAGACCGTCCCAGAGGAGAGTCACATCATCGCTGCCAATGAGGGAAATGCTGTGGCCATGTGTGCTGGTTATCACCTGGCCACAGGAAAAACAGGGCTGGTGTATCTACAGGTGAGGTCAACTCCTTCAGCCCACAAAATAATGTGTGTGTGTGTATGTGTGTGTGTGTGTGTGTGTGTGTGTGTGTGTGTGTGTGTGTGTGTGTGTGTGTGTGTGTGTGTGTGTGTGTGTGTATTTATATATATACATATGAATATGTATATATATTATGTATACAGTCTTAACCACTCAGCTGTAGCATCTGTCACTGGATGCAGGTGAGATCTGAACCATGGACCTCTTGTTCTCTGGGACTGGGGGGATGTGTGCAGGCTCCAGTGCAGAGACTATGGGGATCCAAAGGAGCGAGTTGTCAGTCAGTCAGTCAGTCTGTCTGCAAGTCATAGACATAAGACATAAAGTGGTACAAAATAAAATAATATAAAAAATGAAAATAACTCCTGTGTGTTCCAGAACTCTGGGCTGGGCAACATTGTGAATCCTCTGATGTCACTGACGGCTCCGGCTGTGTCCAGCATCCCCATCTTGCTGCTGATTGGCTGGCGAGGGGAGCCAGGGGTCAAGGACGAACCCCAACATGTCACTCAAGGTCGCATCACCAAGAGTTTGCTGGGTGCGTTTTGGTGTGTTGTGTGTGTGAACTTGGTTTAAAATGTGCTCCACTCTTGCTGTTGATCCTCCCGGTGGTATGTGGCTGACTGACTGTGACAGAGTTTATGTAGAGGCTATGCAGCTGTCAATG
>CM060337.1:1496471-1521471 GCA_030674155.1 Stramonita haemastoma
ATACTGACATACGTCATCAGAGGATGGTCTGGTCCTCTAACTCTGTTGAAATAATTATAATAATAATGATGATAATAATAATGATGATGATGATGATATTAATACTACTACTACTAACAACAACAACAACAACAACGATAATACCGATAATGATGACAATAACAATAAGAATAATGATAATAATAGTAGTAATAATACATGAAATTATAATACATTGAATTTATATTATAGCGCTGTATCTTGCAATTTAAACAAATCAAAGAAAGCGCTAATGACAACACCACCAACACCAACAACAGAGGCAGAAATGGCGGGGGTCATGACCAGGATTTCCTGACTGTGGGCGCCATGGGGCACGCCAGCAGTGTGGCTCTGGCATCGCCATCAACGCCCCTGATAAACAGGTCAGTCATGGATAGAGGATGGATGATGGATGGAGAGAGAGAGGGGGGGAGAGAGAAAGGAGAGAGAGGGGGAGGGGAGGTAAGAGGGAGGGGAAGGAGAAAGTGAGGGATTGAATTGAATTGAAAGAATTGAATTGAATGAATTTTATTTAAAGAGGGTAATGGCATAAGCAAACTGCTTTTTTACAACCAGCCCTCTGGGCCAAGAAAAAAAAGAGAGGGAGGGGTATGGGAGAGTGAAGAGGGGGAGGGAGAGAGGGAGAGGGGAAGGAGAAAGTGAGGGAGAGAAAGGGAGGGGGGAGAGAGAGAGGAAAACAGATTTTTTTTTAAATTTGAAGGTTATTAACAAACATTCATACAGTTTGCTTCCTTTTTTTTTTTTTTTTTACCTTCAAGCCAAAGTATTAAGCTTATTTTGTTAATTAAAAATGTATACCAAAAAATACATCTTATGATTCAAAACATTATAAGCATAAGAGAGAGAGAGAGAATGAGAGAGAGAGAGAGAGAGAGAGAGAGAGAGAGAGAGAGAGAGAGAGAGAGAGAGAGAGAGAGAGAGAGTATAATTATTTGTGTGAAAGCGTTAATCTTGTTAGGATGAACCTATAATAACAGCTGAATGGTAAAGCAAATACGAACTGAAGCTGCTGGCTAGTATATCATCATCAAAACTTTAGAACTAGTGAAAAAAAACCACCACCAAATTTCTCTCCCATCTTAAAACATTTGTAATAAAGCCCACAGAACATGCGGTTAATGAATTGTGTAGTTCTGGATTGTTGTGCCCATTCCTTTTTTTTTGAAAACATGAATTTCTGTTTATTGAGATAATAAAGTATTGCCGATATCTAAGGTATTATGAATTCCGCCCTTAAAAATGAACCGTGATGGTGTGGTGCCATTTCCTTTCAGGCTAGAGTTGTTTCGGATTCTCCATAAAGCCGAGTGACTTGATTTGCGTTGTGCCAACACCTGTATTTTTTTTCACCACACAGGTGTTTGCTCTGGATGGAGACGGAGCCATGCTGATGCACATGGGGGCCGTGGCCACCATTGGTCAGCGAGGACCCGCCAACTTTCGCCACGTCCTCTTCAACAACGGCGCTCATGACTCTGTGGGGGGGCAGCCAACAGTGGCCGGCCATCACGACCGCTTCTCCATCACTGGCATTGCCGCAGCCTGTGGCTACAGGGAGGTGGGTTCCTTCTGGAGAGAAAGGGGACGGCATAGCCTAGTGGTCAGAACATTGCGCTCCCAGTTTGATGACCCAGGTTCGATTCCCATTCAAGGGGATTTTTCCCCTGGAGTTAACATCAGTGCTGACTACACTCTCCCTAAAAGTCCTTCAGATGAGACCATAAATCGAGGCCCCATGTGCGAATGCAGGCAGAACATCTTGCGCATATGCTGAATCCTGTTCCGCTTTTTGTAAGAGTAGGCTGTCGTGCGCCAGTGGAACAGATGACAAGATTTACAAAACTGCATACACACATGGACTGGATGTAAAAAAGCACTCAAGGGCTTATTCCATTATCATTGGTATATAAGAATAAATAAATAAATAATAAATAAAAGGGTGTTACATTGATTGGCTCTTTCTGTCATCATGTAGACTTATAATGTGCAGATTGCATGCTAGGTTTTCAAGGTTACGGGTATATTCATGTCAGCCGTACAATTGGTTGTAACTGTTTCATGCTTCAGTGATAACGATAATTCAGTTCTACACTAAGTGGACAAGTTAATAAGCATGCATTCAGAAACAGAGCCTTATATTTTGTCATTAATGTTTTTTTTAAGGGAGTAGTCAGTGACACCTGAAACAACTGTTGGTTCCACAGAAAGACATACCCCCCCTCCCCTCTGAAAATGTCATTGTTGAATTTAGGATTCCAAATTGCATCAAGAACTAGAATAATCAATGAATTGTTAAGTTCCATATCTAATTATGTCCTAAGTTATGTTAAATATACTGTTTTGTACATTGAAAACACAAACCTGTAATTTTTCTGGCTAAATGATACTTCCTTTGTGACTTAAGAAATGAGCTTACTTTCAGTGCATGTTACAAAAACCAGTGCCTTCTTCGTCCCTTCTCCAAATTATCAGTCCTCAATTAGTTCTCGTATTGAAAACACGTTTTTGATTTGATTTTCATGTTGCATCCATTCGAGTCATGTACCACAGTGTTTTTCTACCTTTAATGTGGGCTCCTCTTCTGCTTTGAATTTGGAATTTCTGTCCAAATATTTTGTGCCAAAAATAAAAGCCATTATGTATTGTATACAGAATTACATTTGCATGGTTTTAACATTACTTGCTATCATCTGACAAATCCTTCAACTATAAGGCAATGTTCTAATTTCAGACAACAATGCTTTATCTTGCAGGCTTTCAGTGTGAGCATGCAGGCAGAGTTGACAATGCTTTATCTTGCAGGCTTTCAGTGTGAGCATGCAGGCAGAGTTGACAATGCTTTAACTTGCAGGCTTTCAGTGTGAGCATGCAGGCAGAGTTGACAATGCTTTAACTTGCAGGCTTTCAGTGTGAGCACGCAGGCAGAGTTGGAAGATGGAATGCAGCGCCTCCTGCAGGGGCCGGGACCTGTGCTGATGGAGGTCAAGGTTCAGACCGGAGACTCGACCTGACCTTGGTCGACCCACGAAGACTACCCAGGAAAACAGAGCGGAATTCATGAACTTTCTGCAGCAGAGGTGACTGGGTCGACAGTGTAGAGCCAGAATACATGAACATTTCAAGATCAATACTGAGGTGTGACTGTGATGTTTATTTCATTTTATGATAATTGAGTTCACATTGTGAAAGTGTGTTTACAGTTAGTTGGTGTGCATGTATGCATACTAGGCGTGCACATACATGCATATGTACCCATATAATAAGTATGTCTTATTTTTGGCTTTATTGATTTTTTGAATTGCTTGTAAATTCATGTCTTTCTACCAATTGTGTGTGTGTGTGTGTGTGTGTGGGGGGGGGGGGGGGGGGGGGGGTAGGGGGACGGGGGCTGTGGATGGTATGTGTAGGGGAGGTGGGGGGGGGAGGAGCGTGTGTGTATGAGTGTGGGGGCGGGTGGGTGTGGATTGTATGGGGAGGGGGGGGGAGCGTGTGTGTGTGTGTGTGTGTGTGCATGTATATGTGCGGGTGCGAATCTGTGCGTATAATGTGTAAATAATGGTGATCATATGTCTTTTCTAGTCAATGGTTTTTAAGAACATTATATCTAAACATTGGTGTGTGTGTATGCGTGTGTGCGAGCACGCGCGTAGAGTGTGAGTGTTTGTGACATTTTTATTTGAAGTTATATAATGTTTGAACAAATATGAAATGTAGCTACTTCGTGTGTTTGATTATGATTTGTATCAATATGCCTGTCAGTATTGTAATTGCCCTTCAGGGATGATTAAAGTGTTTTTGACTTGACTTGACTTTGACTTGATTATATATATGTCTGTGTGTTTGCATATTTGTTTCATTGTGAGGATAGGATTAAAGAAACATTGAAAGATGAGTGCGTTGTTGTGATAAACTGTAATAATTGTTGCCTGTATTGAAGAGTTACACGTCGGTATATATCCAGCAGCTCAAGTCTGTGATATATGAACTTATAAAACTGGTAAGCCTGTCAGTATAAACGCATCCCAAGCTGCAAATTATGTGCAAGGAATTCCCTCTTTCTATCCTTCTCTTTGTTTGCCTTGTTCCTTTTCTTCATGTCACCTTCTTCTTGTCTTTTTTCTGCCTTCTTGGTCCATTCTCCTGCCTTTTGTTTGACTTGTCAGGTGCTTAATGAACACCTTTTCACTCAAAAGACAGACAACAACAGTTGCTATCTGGGCCACATTCTGACCTTGGGGATTCAGGTTATTGATCTCAATTCTACCTGGAACAATGTTCAGGTTATTGATCTCAATTCTACCTGGAACAATGTTCAGGTTATTGATCTCAGTTCTACCTGGAACAATGTTCAGGTTATTGATCTCAGTTCTACCTGGAACAATGTTCAGGTTAATGATCTCAGTTTCTACCTGGAACAATGTTCAGGTTAATGATCTCAATTCTACCTGGAACAATGTTTGGGTTAATGATCTCAGCTCTAACAGGAACAACTTACATTTGAAATAAAGCAATGAAAACCTGATCCTCCACAATCATGCTGACTGTGAGACATCAAACTGGAATCTCACAAGTTTGCACACAAAACAGAACTAGTCATTTACCATAAAGTACAATGTCACAGATATAACAGATTGAAATAACACGTTTTTATCTGGAGGATGGATGACTGGATACAAGTACAGACAGACGTGCACATCACCTTTAAAGATACACCCAATGAACAGAGGTAATTTTTAAATAAAACTTTATTCAAATAGCATCACATTCAGTTCACACCAGCTTGCTCACATCATTCCTGACAGCCAAACAAAAGTGTAATACACATTCTGTAAACAAAGAAAACCATAGTTTTCTTTACAGTGAACAAAAATGTCTCCCTTCTTACAAAAACTGAAATCACAAACTGTTAGTTAAACATGTTTCAGAGTTGAACTCAGTTTATCAGCTATGAATCTTTATTTGGTAACGACGACAACACTTTCCGACATATCCTCATGGATAACACACAGTCACACTTTCAGTCGCCCTTTAATCACCCCTTTTCATACATCTACCCCCTTGTTTTAAATCTCTGAAAAAATGCGCCCCTTCAACCACTGGGGGAAAAAAACCAGCTTTTCACTCCCCTCCCCTCCCCCCAACACCTCCCCCCCCCCCCCCCAACAACAACCCCCTCTCCCCCAACAAAACCAAAACAAACTTAACAACCGAAAATTAAAGAGCAATGAACATGCTCAAGTGGCAGATCTTCAGTCCAAAGCACACCGAACACTGACACACGTGACCACACCTATCATAACTGCCTGAACAAGCTGTTGTAAGTCACTGTCGCAAAAAATCCTGCTTGCTCTCACCCTTACCCCCCCCCCCCCCCCCCCCCCCCCAGTCAGTCAGTCATTCCCACACTCTACATGGAGCACTCCTCCACACAACTAGCAGTGCAGTGATCAGGCGTCGGCTTCGTAGTCGGGTGTTTTTGCGAAGTATAACGAAGCCTTCCATGATGGGAGTCAGTGGCAGATCTGAGAAATGCTGTCAAGGAAATGACTCACAAAGCTTCCATGTCTTGACACAAGGCAAAAAGTTTCAAAGGAAATCCCTGCACCTGATATGACTCACTGATTTGTGAATTTAGAATGACCTGAGAGAAAGAAAAGGGGTGTTTTTAAAGTGTAAGCCTCTGCATGGATGCACGTTATCTGTCTGTGTGTATTATGTGTGTATGTGTGAGAGTGTATGTGTATGTGTGTGCATATGTGTTCATGTGTGTGCGTGTGTATACATAATTATGCCAGCATAATGGTGTGTGTGTGTGTGCATATGCATACATAAGAGAGAGAGTGTGTGTGTGTGTGTGTGTGTGTGTGTGTGTGTGTGTGTGTTTGTGTGTGTTGGTGCACACACACACACGTGTAAATACATGCAGGTATACATAAGACCTAACAAACGCAGGCACACAGTGCCCCCCCCCCCCCCCCCCCATCATAAGCAAGGATACATTCCTCAGTGGCCAGCTCTGCCCTCTCCCCATAGGCCAGCAGGACTGGGGTGGTGTGGGTCTGGAAGCCTGTGATGGTCTTGGGCTTTCCGGCCTGACCCACCACGTCCACTGCCTGAAACACACACACACACATACATATATACACACATGTTGGTTTGAGTGGTCTTTTAGGGAGGGTTTTTTTTGTTGTTTTTTGTTTTGTTTTGTTGTTGTTTTTGCTAGATAGGTGGCTTGATGAAAAAAAGCAAATTTATTGTTTACTCAATGTACCATTTGGAAATAAAATTTTGACTTGACATACCGTCACCACCCTCGTCTCTAGATTCCTATATTTTTTCTTTTTCTTTTTTTTTCTTTTTTCATACCTTGGCAAAAGTTCCAAGGTTTACAAATGGTGAAACGTTTGTGTATGCTACAGTATTCTCACCATTTAGGTAGCCACATTCCAACTTCAGGAACACAGCTGGGAAATGAACCTACCAATTTTGCCCAGACAGTGAGGAGGTAACTTCCTGCTCTTTCCAATTTTTCAACTGTCATGGGTTCTTTTCATGTGTAAAAGACCGTATGTACAAGAGTGCAACTGGTTCAGAGTCTCCTCTGAAAAACTTGACATTCTGAATTTACCTTCTCAAAGACTTTCAACTGGTTGACTTACAAAACACTAACAAAGCTCAGGGTTTGTTTTTTTTGCTATTCCAAGCATATTTTTTTTACAAAAGATTTTTTTAAAAGTTGTGTGCAGCAAATACAACCAGAATAATGAAAAATCCCCCCCCCCCCCCCCCCCTCAAAAAACAACAACCCATCCAATCTCACTTTAACAGTTCTACAAGTTAAAAAAAAAAAAAAAAAAATCTACCAAAGAAACGAAATAGAAAAAGGCGATAAGAATTACAGTTGGACTTATCACCACACAGCTCACACCAGTGCTGACACCTACCTGACCGACGCGCACAGACACGGGCAGGGGCCTCAACTCTTCATCGAAAGTGACCAGCATGCGGGGCTGCATGGCTGCCACCAGATTGTACAGCACGTAGTGTGACTTGCCCAGGATGACTGCACAACACATGTTACATTATTGTTATTATTTATGACTGTAACACGTTACGTTGTTACACTATGACTGCAACACACAGTATGTTTTCATTAACTCACTCACCAGTTCTCTCCCTTGCTTTTCCCCACAGATGGCCCATTTGTAATGGTTAGTGAAAAAACATAAAAAATACAAAACACGTAGTAAGAAAATGAATTTTTCTGAACTTAGTTAGTGCTGGGTTAGTGCATATCAAAAGACTGAAGTTCTCCCTTTAATATTTGAGCTTCGACAAGCATGAAGAAAATACTCAAAATTTTGTACTCCGCACCTGCACTTTGCTGTTTCCTTATACACAGAGTTCTGCAAATCAGCAGTCAGAATAAGCAATGATGAAATAGTCAAAATTATGCTGGTCAAAACTAAAGACTGAATAAGCCTACCCAATACTTCCTTTCTCAACAAACACCCCCCCCCCCCCCCCCCATCACACACCCACCCACACAACCCCCCCCCCCCCCCCCCCCCCCAGACATACATGTGTATACACCACAACACCATACAACATGCACACACCACACACGACATTCCCACGCCAACCTCCCCCACACACACACATGCAAACACACACACACACCACACACACACACAAACTAAACACACACACAAACTAACAACACACACACCACACACCACACACCCACAAACTACACCCCCACACCCACATCCACAACCCCCCCCTCTCCCACCCACACCACAACACACAAACCCACACATCCCCCCCACCCCACCACAATACTGACTGTTTTTGACATCGAGGCAGGAGACGAGGGTGGCCATGAGGCCGGCCACAGCGACGGGGGACATGAGGGTGCGGTCGCTGTGGTAGGGGCAGAGGGTGAGGGTGCCCTTGCCCAGGTGGGTCAGGCCCTGTGCCAGGCGCACCATGAACAGGTTGTTGGGGTCCTTGGCGTGGTACACCGCCAGCTGACGCAGCATCGCCGCCAACCGCGCATTGTTCGTGCCTGACATCGCCACCATGCATAGTGTTGTGTGTTAGCAAAAACAACCAAACATGGAAAATCATTTTTGTAGTCTTTTTTTAATTTTTTTTATTTTTTACATCCACTCATGCCCTTACCAACATGGAGTTTTTACATCCACTCATGCCCTTACCAACATGGAGAATCATTTTTCTAGTCTTTTTAAAATTTTTATTTTTTATTTTACATCCACTCATGCCCTTACCAACATGGAGAATCATTTTTCTAGTCTTTTAAATTTTTTTTTTTTTTTACATCCATTCATGCACTTTCTTTATAAGCTCCTCTCTTCCTTTTTTCTCCCCCTTCACCCCCCCCCCCCTTCCCTCTACTCCCTCCCACATCTTTGATATCTACATGTATATAAACCCCTCCTTCCACTCGTACTACTGTCCTTATCTCTAGTACAGCACCTTCCCACATCTTTTAGCATCTTCGTCTTATTATTTTTTGGCTCAATGCAAGCATTTAACAGATATGAACGATCTCACCTCACTAGGTTTTAGCCCTTAAGAACAAAATCACAACGACTTAACATTTGTTTTTGTCTGGTTGGATGATTGTGGTTAAATGTAAAAGAATTAGCAACAATAATTTTATAATGGCATGATCATAATTAGATAAAGAAGAAATCACTTCATCTCCAAGGCTGAAACTGGACACTAGGGCAGACAGTCAATCAACAAGAGAACATAAACCACAAACCAACTGCAGAGTTACTCAACATTAGGACAATCCACCAGACAAACACTACGACTGCAGAGAACATCTTGCGCACATGTTAAACCCTTTTCTGCTTTTCATAAGAGTAGGCCATTGTGTGCCGGTGGGAACAGATGACATTCTCAAAACTGCATACACACAGGGACTGGATGAAAAAAAGCACAAAAGTGCTTATCCCATTATCCTCGATTTAAAAGAATAAACTAAACTAAACTAAATAAACTAAACTAAATAAACTAAACTAAACAGAGTTACTAAGGACAGACAATCCACCAGACAAACACTATGACTGCAGTTACTCAACAAGGACAGACAATCCACAAACCAAACACTGACAGCAGTCACTCACCACAAGGACAGACAATCCACAAACCAGACAAAAAATGACAGCAGAGTTACTCATCAAGGACAGACAACCCACCAGACAAACACTGCAGAGTTACTCACCAAGGACAGACAATCCACAAACAGACAAACACTGACAGCAGAGTTACTCACCAAGGACAGACAATCCACAAACCAGACAAACACTACGACACACAGAGTTACTCACCGGCGCCCACAATGCCCATGGCCATGATGGCGTTGTGCGCGACCTCGGGGTCGCTGTCGTGGGAGAACTTGCTGAGCGTGTCCAGGATCTGCAGCTTGGGGTTGGACACCGAGATCAGAGCCAGCGCCAACGGCACAGCGCGGCGAATCGGCAGCTCTCCGTATCGCAGCTACAGAGAGAGAGACATGAGAGGGTGAACACTTAGTGAACACATTGAACTGCATACACACGGGGACTGGATGCAAAAAAGCAGATGAGTGCTTATTCCATTACCCTTGATATACAATAAATAAATGAATAAATAAGACAAGAAGGTGAGCACTTAGTGAACACAATGAAATGTTTTTTTTCTTTTATTTTAAAATTTTTTATCTTTTGATTTTTTTTTTTTCAATGAACTGTTTCCATCCAAGTTATCATGTCACTGACTGACTAAAAACACACACTGCACAGAAAGACAAGAGGGTGACCACTAAGTGAACACAACGAACTGTTTCCATCCAAGTAATCATGTGCACAGAAAGACAAGTAATTAATACGATGAAATGTTTCCATTCAAGTAATCATGTCACTGACTAAAAAACACACACCGCACAGAAAGACAACGAAATGAGCACTTTGAGAAATGCTTCTAATCATGTCATCATGTAACTCATGATGGGAGTAAAGCCTGCTCTGTGAAATTTGTTCTGGTGGAATGTACAGCTAAACCAGATTATCTTATAAAATCATAACAAGAAGTTGTACTTTTTTTTTTATCTTAAGGGTGTGACATAATTCAAAGCGCCTGGCAGTCAATGAAATATGGCACACAAATTTTCATAAAACAGATATGAAAAACACTGATAACAGAGAGACAAAGAAAGAGAGAGGGAGATGGAGACAAAGAATGAGACAGAGAGATAAAGTCACATACCAGGTGTCCAAACGATCTGTAGCACATCTCGCTGCCAATCTCCTCCCCCATGGCGATCAGTCCTATGCCCAGCACAGCTATGCCTGCAACACGGCCAGCTACAGTGTGCAGAGTTAATATCACACCCCACACCCTCTCTTCATGGCTTTCAACACTGATGCATCAGTCCTATGCTCAGCACAACTATCAGCTACAGTGTGCAGAGTTAGTATCACCCCCCCCTCTCTTCATGGTTTCCAACACTATTCAGTCTGTGATGGCTGCTATAGCCAACTCGTTAAGACGCTGCAAGTCATGTCAGTGTTCAGATATACAAACAATATTTAAGAATCAAGACTTTTTTTAAAAAAGTATGTCAATTTCTGTAAAAACAACAACACAATCTACACTTGTGAAATGCATCAAATGAAATTTCAGGAAATACCTGCAAATCTTATGAACTTTGAGACATACAACAGTTTGCTGTCCTAACCTTGTTGCAGGGACAGGTCTGGTCCAGCCGGTTCGTCTTTATCCTTCTTGTCGTCCTTCTTCTTGTTCTTGTCTTCTTTCTTTTCGTTGTTGTCCTGCAACAGAAAACCTCAGAGCTCTGTGGGATCTAACTCAAGACAAAGTTTCAGTAATGTGTAACATGTAAAATAACAATCACAGTAAACAATCTAAATCTACAAAAAAAAGAGGCAAATTTATTTTCCAGTGAGTAACAGTAAGTGTGAGGTTATGAATGATAAAACAATGACATGAATACAACACCACAAAGCATGAAGCATTTTCTGAATGAAAATCTATGATACAATGAAAAAACAGAGCAAAAATTTTTAAAAAAATAAAAGAATGGAGTTCAGTTTCAGCACCTCTTCTAGATCAACCTACACATGCAGAGAGGTCACCATAAATCTGCAGTAGTTTTCTAGTTAACAAATCTGCAGTAGTTTCATGTGGCGCTAGTTAACCCTTTCAGTACGGTAAGCCTGTTTCCCAGATCAGCTTTCTGCTACCCTTCAGTCCTGTAAGGAGGAAAACCGATGCAACCAAATTTTCCTTCAATTCCTGGGTTTCCCAGGTGCAGAAGAGTGCAAAATGGGTACCTAGGTAAATTTACATACACACAGAGGAAGCTTTGTAAACATTCTTGTGGGAAAGGAGAAGCAGTGTTTGCCGTATCAAAACTATTTTCCGGAGTCTGTTGATGCCAGTTAGCCACTTGACAGATCACTATAAACAAACCCTCCTCTGGTACTGTTATCACCGAAAATCAATAATAAATAATGAGATAAATAAATACACTGACCTGATCCTTGGAGTCGTCATGTTCAGAGCAGATGTGGAGGAGGTTCTGCACTTTCAGCACATTGCCGGTACCTGCACACACAACTCTCCATCTTTCACCTGCCACCTCCACCTCCACCTGAACAACTTTTAAACAACTAACGAATTGCAAAAAAGCATATTTCTGGCTTCTTATTCAATCATTCTAATTAAATTTCTGGCCAGTTATCTAAATACACTTTGTAAAAGTACATCCACAAAAAAGGTTAACATTCAAGAAATCTCATCAGATTTTATGCTCTTCCATTAGAGGTCCAGACCTTTAAGAACCGTTGGTGTGGACCATTAAAAACTGTCACAACTACAAAACAAAGAAGGAAAAAAGCAGATCTTCCTCAAACTAAGTAGCTTTTCACAATGCTTATCAATTCCAGATATTGTATCAAGTGGCTGGGGCAATCACAGGTACTGCAGAGCAATCATCCCATTATTCAAACCGCATTCCACACCAACTCTTTCCATCACCAAGACAGTCTGCACATGCAGCTTCATGTCACTGTACTGACCTGCATAGGCGCAGATCTCTACCAGGATGGAAGCCATGGACTTCAGAGGCTCTGCCACCACTTCCAGAGCTACCAGCGTGGCTTCCACTGCCTCTTGTTTACCTGTCCACACAACAACAAGCCTCTTGTTTACCTGTCCACACAACAACAGTTTACCTGTCCACACAACAACAGTCGTCTACATACATGTTTGTTTAATTCAGCATCTGCATTCCCTGAAATACATCCCAGAAAACCTCCAAGTGTTGGCAATCAAAGCTGAAGAAAACTTGAAAAAAAACCCAGAAAAAGAAGATATGCCTTCACTCGCTAACAAATTAAAAACCGTCAGAAAATAACTTATTATGAAGACAATATTACATCATTATTTCTCCTGTCTTTCGATCATGAAGGCTTAGGACCAGCCAACCAGACAGTATATCACACATTAACCAAACACCATTGTGCACAAAGCTGTGCCTACATAACAGTCAAGTATAATTACAAAGTAAAAAAAAAAATCTATTGTATAAACTGAGACCTAATGGAAGACAAAACTAATGACACAAAATACCTGCAGTAGAAGAACATTTTTCCCTAAAATTCACAATCAAGGCAGCAACCACATTACACACACAGTGCACAATGTCTAGTATACAGACCAGGACATCAACCAGAGCATACAAGACATCGTCACACATACTTCATCTGTTGAAAAATTTGGGTCTAAATTTCCAGGACTTAGAGAAAACGAGCCTTCCCAGCCTTAGGAACTGCTTCAGAGCCCTGATACAGCAGCAGCAGAATAATGCCTACCCAAGTAGCAGAGGGCCAGACCCAGCGCCATGTAGCGGGCATACGTGTCCTTGAGGTCGGCCTCTGACCTCTCCATCATCATCTGCAGGATGGACGAGGTTACCTCCCCGTTGCAGCTTCCCACAGCGATCATGCCACAGGCCAGCGACGCCATGCCGATCACCTGCACAGTCACAGGTGCTACCGTCATCAAACAAGGGGCTTAGCGGAACTGAGCTGTTTTCTTTAAAATCTCATTTTTGCATAATGCCAAAACTCTGAAGAGAAAAAAAAAAAGGGAAACCCCCCCAGAAAATAGAATTACATACAACAAAAAAACTGAAATGTACTCTAAAATTGTAACAACTGATTCAAGATATAACCCAAATTTGCAGTCTACACGAAAACATAACTGTCAACAACTTCCTTTCTCTGAACTTCAGTATACTGGCATGAATTATAAAAAAATTTTTAAACTGTGAGGGAAAAACATTCACCATATAACATACTGGAAGACAGCAAGCACCTGTTACATTCTAAGAATGTAAAACAAACAAGCAAACAAACACCCACCCACCCACACACAACACACACACACAAACATACACCACACACACACACACACTTAAACACACACACACACACACTTACACACACACACAAACACATACACCACCCACACAGTGCACACAGATTGTGATAACAGGAGTGAGTAGTACCTCCATGTTGGATTTGGAGTCCCCCAGGGCGGGCAGAATAAGGGCCAGGACATCCTCACGGTTGGACCCCGCATAGGCCAGCCCCAGACTGCAGGGATCACAATGCACATGCTTTAGGGATTTGTTACATAAAATTATAGAATATTTATTGTGTGTATATGGCAGAGTGTGTGTATTGCAGTGTGTGTGTGAGTGAGTGTGTGTGTGTGTGTGTGTGTGTGTGTGTGTGTGTGTGTGTGTGTGTGTGTGTGTGTGTGTGTCATTGTGTGTGTGTGTCACTGTGTGTGTGTGTGTGTGTGTGTGTATGTATATGTGTGTGAGTGTGTGTGTGTATTACATTCAGTACATCCAAACTACCATGATGCACTTGAAGTGCTACATGTATGCACACAGTGTGCACTTCATCATTTATGCAGCATGTTACATCTATAAATGCATGCATCTATGACATATCTATACACAGATGTACTTCAAATGCCTGAGGACAAATCATAAAACCATTTCTTTTTTCAGTGTTTGTGTGAGTGTATACATCTGTGCAAAGTGTGGGCACACATCCCTGCAATGGCTGACACTTCCAATATGACCATGCTAAATTTCTCAACTCAAATCAATACTCAGCAAATTACCATTCTTTACAAATTCTTGCACTATTTCTTGCTTTATGAATGCAAATCTGCAAACGCTATAACAAAAGAAAAAAAAAAAAAATAACAGTAATTGAATATATTCCAAAATATGGCTCATTGTTTTATTTATTTGTTTGTTGTTCTCTGTTGGCTGGGTTGTCTTTTCAGCTTTTTACTGGTTCATTTACTCCCAAACTCAGAATGTGGCTACCTTGATGGTGTGTAAAAACCAGTCACAAATGTAAAATCTCATCATAGGTGAACCTCAGAGCTCTACTCTAGCCAAGATGGATCTGGTTTCTGTACAGGCTTTGCACTGTCTGTGCACACAAGCAGAAAAAGCTGACTACAATAAAATTAAAAAAAAAGAAAAAAGGTGTGTTTGGTTACCCTGAAATGGCCCCAATCCTCATGATGTTGCTGGTGTGGGTCACGTAGTCGGTCAGCAAGGCCAAAGCAGGGTCACACTCATTTCTGACCCCTGTGTTCACGATACCGCAGGCCAACAAAGCTCCCGCCTGAAATGAAAACACAACAACAACTCTGAAGGTTGTCCTTGGCAGCTATGGACATGCTATCAACATTAAAAAAAAAAAAAAATTTTTTTTCACAAATTGTGGCGCTCCACCACGAAATGAGTCGCTTAGCACATTACCCAATTTTGCGCTAGGAGCCTTTAAAGGCAGGTAGGGGTCAAGCGGTCAATTTTGAGATTTTGATTGATTATTAAACTAGATCTGTTTATTTATCTTATAATGAAATATCAAGGCATAATTTTTATTCCTTTTGCTTTTAAATGTGTTTTGAAAATACCAAAGTACTCATTCTGACAACGTGTTACGAAAATAAACTTCCCCGTTTCTCATTTTGTCTCATCCTGCAGTCTATCATTTCAATTTGTAATAATGTTGCACAGAATTGTCCGATTTTCAATCTGTATTTTGTATTTGATAGCCACTTTATTGGACATTAATAACATGTCAATAACTAAAAATTGACTTCATGTGCACTCCGTCTCATTATGTGGTGGAGCGTCACAATTGTGTATAAAATGCAGAAAATTTTCAGAGAAAATGTAATATCAAGCTTTATTGAAATTATGAAATTTCTCAGAAGTAGGTAAACAGATTTCAAGGAAATAGTGTTGTGCATTTTTTAGTTACATGTTAAAACCCCCGGGGACAGGATAGCTCAGTGGTCAGAGCACTTGCTTTCCCCAAGCTAAGGTTAAGTAGCATCGAGTGTGGTTACCAAGTGGATGGGTGACTGTGCACATTGGCTTCAGTACAGTCCCCCAGTTCACCCAGCTGTAAATGGGAACCTGCCCTCTTTAGGGTCAGGGAAGGTAAAACAGTGAGGGAGAGGAGATGGGCGCCGTCCTCAATATGCTGGCCCCTAGAGAAGCTGAGGTCTCTGATGCCTCACTCCCCTACAACCATATAGGTTATGGGACACCACCTAAAACCCCTGATTCAGACACACAGGGAAGGTGAAATCACACTCTAAGATACTTCACGGCTCAACCTATACCTGGACACAAAGCTATTTTACAAGAACTTTCCCTCTTTTTTGTTTCTGTATTTGACCCAGTTGTGATAATGAATTTGATGTACTTTTAACCCGATTCCATATATTTCAATGAAATTACTGTTACTTCAAAACTGCTGTTTTGCTTACAGTTCAGATATTTATGATGATTTATTATTCAGTTTGCTTAGATGGGTTTTTTAATTTAAAAAAAAAATCAATCCATTTTGTGAAGCAGTTGCCTAAAAAGCAGTCCCCCCATCATCAGGAGAATACAAACTTTCACTGTTCCATTCTGATGTTGCACTATAGCATCAAGATGACCCGACTACAGACATATAAAACATTTACATCTAAAAATCCCCACACAAGATAATGTTATGCACTGCTGACAGACAGAAAACAATGGCCTACCTTGATGTAGTCCTCAGAGGAGTAGAGGTACTTGTCGATCTGACTGAGACCCCCATCCACATCCCACAGCAGGATCAGGCCCAGAGAGGCTGTGGCACTCAGCATCCCTGTAGCAACCACACACCAACATATAAACCATTAAACAATGAACACTGCTTTTTTCAGACATTTCTTTCCCCGTCTGCAATCCCTTTACCCATGAAACTAGATTCCTCCCCTTCTTTTTTCCCCACCCCCACCCCCCCTCACCATGCTCCTTGTTCTTGTACAGCCACTTGTTTGTTTTCCCCTTCTTCCCCCCTTCTTTCTCCCCCCCCCCCCTTCTTTCTCCCCTCCCCCCTTCTTCCCACCCCCCCACCCCCTTCTTTCCCCCCCTCACCATGCTCCTTGTTTTTGTACAGCCACTTGTTTGTTTCCCCCCCCCTTCTTTCCCCCCCCCCCTTTCTTTCTCCCCCCCCCCCCCCCCCCTCACTAACCATGCTCCTTGTTTTTGTACAGCCACTTGTTTGTTTTCCCCATCTTTCTCCCCCCCCCCCCCCCCCCCCCCTCACTAACCATGCTCCTTGTTTTTGTACAGCCACTTGTTTGTTTTCCCCATCTTTCTCCCCCCCCCCCCCCCCCCCTTTCTTCCCCCCCCCCTCCCCCCCCCCCTCACTAACCATGCTCCTTGTTTTTGTACAGCCACTTGTTTGTTTTCCCCATCTTTCTCCCCCCCCCCCTTTCTCCCCCCCCCCCCCCCCCCCCCCACTAACCGTGCTCCTTGTTTTTGTACAGCCACTTGTTTCCATCCTCCATCAGCAGCTTGTCCTGACCAAAAGCAGCGTTCACAAAGCCGTTGACAAACGAAGAGGCCAGGTTCTGCCGGGCAGAGTCCAGGTTGTTTGGCCCAAGTGACGTTCCTGGGTTAAAAATACAAACTTTTACAGAATTCCGTTGTGCACACACACACACACAGAAAGCACAGGTATGATTTTACATCCACCAAACTGCCACCTGTCTTTTACTGTTTTATTTCATTAAGACATTTTGTGAACGAACTTCTTAATGTGGTCAAAAGAAAAACATATATATATATGTTTTTGGAATATGTTACAGCATAATAAACCTTCTATGGTTTTCGTCTACTGTTTTCTTAGCCCAAAACATCAGACCATTTATTTCAACAGTATGAAACAACAGTATGAAACCTCTAGCACAGATAGACTGATCATTCTAGAGATGGGATGAATTGCAATAATAAAAACTTCTTGATTAATTGCTCACACTCAGTCTACACATTTATCTGCATGATTTTTTTTTTTTATAAAAAAGTACTTCTTTCTCATGTGGGGAAAACACACACACACACAATTTTTTTTAAACACCATACTCAACATTTATATCAACACCAAAAGTAACTTATTCTCTAAAACCATAAAACTTAATGCTAAAAAAATGTTGGCACAAAATTCAGAAATGACTTCAATGATTAGCGCACCTCAGAAAAATTAAAGTATATACAGATACACAGTTTTGTGTGGCTTTGAAAGAGACCAAGGTCTGATTAAAAAAAAAATTGTAATGGAGATAAGAGCAAATAAAGAGAAAGAAAACGGATTGACTTACTGTTGGGCTCCAAATGGCTTTTGTAGATGTCTTCCGGAACTTTGGGCTCCATGATGTCCAACTGAAAAATAATTTAAAAAGAGAAGAAAAATGAGAGCTCAAGTAAATAACCTTCAAAGAAAACACATGTGCATGCCCAAGCATGCACGCACACACAACTCACACACACACAAACACAAGGCTGGGTTTTATATAATAAAACTAACACTTTTGTTTCCTTCAATTTCAGTCCCCCCCCACCCCCCCCCAAGCAAATGAATTGTTCAATACATTCAGAAAAAAAGGCATCTCACTCTAAATTCAAAGTTTCTTCCCACTTCTCTTCCTTATCTTGCTTCATTTCTCTTCATAGGGAGACATGACAAGACACCTGTCAAAGCCAATACACATTAGACTTAAGGGCAGCCACACTTAGTCTTCAAGGAGATGACAAGGACGCCTGTCAAAGCCAACACTCTCTAGGCACCATCTCACCTCTCTGGCGAGGGAGAGGAAGGCCCCGTTGAGGGGGGCGTTGGACATGATCTCCGTCAGCTCGTCACTCTCCTCCAGGTCGTCGTTCAGCTCCAGGAAGATCTGCTGGCGGCCCAGCATGTAGGACAGCTGCTTCTGCATCACCCTGAAACACCACGTGTCAACACAATATCATATGTGTTTGTACTTTAATAACATCTCTGCATCTACCAGCATGTAGGACAGCTGCTTCTGCATTACCCTGAAACATCACGTGTCAACACAATATTATATGTGTTTGTACTTTAATAAGATCTGCTGACGGCCCAGCATGTAGGACAGCTGCTTCTGCATCACCCTGTAACATCAGTGAATCAGCTGATTAGTGGGTATGTTAACACACAGTATCATATGTGTTTGTACTTTGATAACATCTCTGTGTCTACCAGCATGTAGGACAGCTGCTTCTGCATTACCCTGTAACATCAGTGAATCAGCTGATTAGTGGGCACGTTAACACACAGTATCATATGTGTTTGTACTTTGATAACATCTCTGCATCTACCAGCATGTAGGACAGTTGCTTCTGCATCACCCTGAAACACCACGTGTCAACACAATATTATATGTGTTTGTACTTTAATAACATCTCTGTGTCTACAAGCATGTAGGACAGTTGCTTCTGCATCACCCTGAAACACCACGTGTCAACACAATATTATATGTGTTTGTACTTTAATAACATCTCTGTGTCTACAAGCATGTAGGACAACTGCTTCTGCATCACCCTGAAACACCATCTGTCAGCATGTTTCCATGGGTTTGTTTTCACTTGGTAACTATTGAGGACTACTTGGTGAGTAAAAGAATGGCTAGAATCTCTGAGTGTGGTAACTGGATTGTTTTTTAAAGGGTAACGTATGTTCTTTTTTTTCAGCAGTTTGATTCTTCTGTTTGTGTGACAGAAACACTGCCTCATATTGAAAGTCATACTATACCCGTTTCTGAACACAGTAAAACTTCTTTTTACACATAACTAGACAGTCATTCAATAATTTTCTCATGTGTCATCCTTCATAAGAATATGTGGCTATAAAATGAATCCTTTTCAGTCTATAGAATGACACAGAAACACAATAACTTAATAATCCTCCCTAAAAAGAAAAAAATTTTTAAACCCTCTATGCATCCTCACAAATTACAGTATTGCACTTTTTTTTCCTCCACTACTTTTCCCTCAAGAATTACAGTATTGCCGGATTTAGTCCACCCACGCTTTCTGCCTTTACAAACACACAATTCCCTCCCCCATCAGCACACAACACCACCCCACTGCACAGTAAAGCGCTTTGATTTGTGTACTCCACAAGATTCAGCGTTACATAAATCCCATATATCATTATTATTACTATTATTATTATTACTATTATCAAGCAGTCCCTCACAGGTCTTTGCAGGAGATGAAGATGTCCTCGATGAGCTTCATGTCGTTGAGTTGCATGGCGAAGCGCAGGGCCTGTGGGAACTGCTTGAACTTGCGGTACAGGTCCACAGCGCAGCGCAGCAGGCTGGTGTTCTCGGGGTCAGGCACGTACGCCACACAGCTGCACACACCAGTCCACAGACATCAGCATCACTACAGAATGTTAACTAAAGATGGAGGACTTCAGCTGTTACTGCCCATGAATATGTATTCATCTTTTAGCATAGTGAAGCTAGTGATCAACAGCTTATCTAGAGTGTTTCAGTCTATGGTGGGTTTTTTTTTTGTTTCTGTTTTTTTTGGGTTTTTTAGTCAATGGTTACTTATTGCTATAGCTATGTAGTCAGCACTATGCTATCCATGAGATGTTGTTCACATGAATTCCATCACAGCCTGGAGCAAAGGGAGACAGCACAGCACTGCTGGTGGCTGATGCGAGGACTTGGCCCTTTAGAAGAGCAACTCACTACTGTTGATCAAAACAGGGGGCAAAGAAGAAGAGGAGGACATTAATTACCTGGTGAGGTAGAGGCAGACACGGGGGAAGGCCTGTTCATCCACATACTCCATGGCCAGGTCCAGACGCTCGATCTCCATCATGAGGTCGCAGGCCTCCGCCTCTGCGTTGTGGTGCATGTGGTACGGGATGATCTCCTTGGCCAGCTTCGTCAGCTGGTCCCGCTTCTCCTCGTCCTCCTCACCCACTTCCATCACCTGCCACTCCTGGGCCACCTGCCCGGCCAGGTGTCTGTGGGACAGGTACAGGTAGGATTAAAATCATGTTGGGGTCTGGCTCTGGTAATGTAGATAGTAAAGAAGTTTGAGAAAAGGGTAATCTGGTCCAGTTTACAAAATTCTGTTAATGTTACTTGATACTACCACCACCATGTGGGACCTAAACAAAGCCACATATATTCAGTATTCAGGTGATGTATATTACATTTTTTGTCACAGTAAATCCCTTTTCAATAAGAGTAGGGTGCTCTTCTGGGATGGAGCTTACAGCTTTGGTAGAGGACTACTACTTTTCCTTTCTACTGCACAAGTTTCTTCACCTATATCCATATCCCAAAGTCAACCAGAAGCAGTCTTCTTGCTGCCATGGGTTCTTCTTAAGTACTACAAGCTTACTGCACAAGACATCACAGTTTATCACATCATCCTAGAGATAAAGACCTAGTTTATTAATCTTGGGTTTAATGGATACAGGAGAAATATGAATTAAGGAGGGATTCAAGCCCCTGATCTCCTGGACTTTTACACAGGTAGTGTACCAACCACCAAACCACAGGCCTGACCCCACAATGCAACAAAACAAGAATCACACAAAGGCAGGCCAGGTGACTGACCAACTTCACTGACCCAACATACTTATCATCTTATGATCCCCTATACAACAAAACAAGAATCACATAAAGTCAGGCCAGATGACAACAAAGCCAGGTGGGGTGACTGTCTGACTGACCTGACATACTCGTGGCCCCAGGCCCCGATCTCCTCCTTGGATCCCTTCAGCTTGTAGTGCAGGCTGTCCCGACCCTCGCTGATCGTCATGCCCAGCACTGAGATGATGTCCGCACAGAACGCCTGGTAAAGAAACACACACACACACACACTGTGCTAATGACTGACTCTCATATTTATTTCTTCCACAGCTTCATAAAAATACCAAGCCACCAACCAACACCAGCTCCCATTCAATCAGCAAATGTATTTTATACTAATTATGATGAACATCTAATCAGCAAATGTATTTTATACTAATTATGAAGAACATCTAATCAGCAAATGTATTTTATACGAATTATGATGAACATCTAAGGCACCCATTCAATCAGCAAATGTATTTTATACTATTTATGATGAACATCTAAGGCTCCCATTCAATCAGCAAATGTATTTCATAAATACTGCTTAAGATGAATGTCTAAGAGTGCAGTCACCTTTGTTTCCTTGTCGCGGATCTTCTCGTACACGGCTATGATGGTGTCGTAGTGGGGCCTCAGGAACTTGAGGGGTTTGGGCACAGAGGTCATGGAGGTGGTGGAGGCCCGGATCTGAGTCCTCAGGCTTTCCAGGGCTGCCCTGTACAGCCGCTGGTCAGACTCCTGCCCCAGGATCACACAAAGTACCATGATATATACACTACACGGCAGACAGACCCCTGCTCAAAGTGCGTAATAACAGTATGTGTACATCCCTCTCACTTCATATATTACTGATAATCAGTAATATGTGAAAAAAGGAGAGATATCATGTTTTTGGTAAGATTCCTGCAGCAATGATGAATAACGTGTACAGCAAACATTATCATACATCTAAAATTTCCTTTCTTTTTAATTTACCATGTGCCTAGTTATTTTTTTCTTAAAAGAAAAAAAAAAGTTTTGGTTCACACACATGTATACTTCAATTGCTTGTAAACATGTGTATGCAAAGGTTTGTCCACATGTACACACACACACACACACACACACACACACACACACACACACACACACACACACACACACACACACAAGACAAGTGTACGCACGCCCACAAAGTGACAAACCCACAGGCAAACTGGACATCAATTAAAGAACTGGAAAGAATAGTCAACACAGAGGATAAAGTCTTCCAAGTGTGACAGAGTGCAAGAGGATTTCCTGTACTGATGACAGAGAGTAAGATGTTTTTATACTAATGACAGAGTGTAACTGTAAGATGTTTCTCTTCTACATTGTCTATTGATGACAGAGTGTAAAAGGTTTTTTTGTTTATAAAAGAAAAGTCTTCAAAGTGCAACTCACGGGGGAAAAAGTGAACAGGAAAAAAATTACTGTGTATCACACAAGAACTTAAACTCACTATAAAACTCACTTCTCACCTAAAATTATAGACCACCACCAAATTTACAACAAAGGATTAAAAATAATAATAAAAAAAGACAACATGAACATGTATGCACATACTTTTAGAATTACAATACATGGACCATAACATATGATGACCACCAAAATGAATAGCTGCAATTGGCCCTATTTTCACTTTGTATGCAAAATATAGCATCCCCAAGCTTTCTGTAATGAAAAACAAAACAAAAATCTAGATTTTAGGTTACTTCAACTAACATAAGACATGAAATTCCACATTACATATCCAGTCTTGACACTAAATGAAAATCAAAACAAAAACTGAGGATCTAGATTAAGGTTACTTCAACTCAACATAACTTTGCATGAAATTCGACATATATCCAGTCTTGACATTAAATGAAAATCAAAACAAAAACTGAAGATTAGTGTCCATGGTCTGGTTCAAGTATTAACCTTAGTTGTATTGACTTTCAGAGCATGTAATGAGATAGCCTAGTAAGTCTCAATTGAATACAGTCAGCACTAGTTACATACCTGGAGACGTTCAACCAGCATGGTCAGCTCTTCCTGAAGCTGCTTGTCTTCCTCAGACTGCAAAACACGAGCACCCAAATGTATCAGACTCACACTGAGTTGGCTAACAAACTTGTCTCTTCAACTTGAAATATACAAATCTCAATATCTGGGCCAATTTTATAACTATCGTCACTCTATCACAAGTATTTTATATCAACTATCATTGTAATTTGTATAGGACATTATCTGTATCCGTCGACAATATCAACTATCGTTGTAATTTGTATAGGACATTATCTGTATCCGTCGACAATATAACAGATCTGTCCCTTATCAAACCCTGTAAAGTTTAATTCTAAAAAAAATCAATGCAAAATAACTATTGTTTGTTTGTTTATTTTCTTTTTCTTATGTTTCCAAGTAAAACAATCCACACATCGTCTGCTCAAGCCCCCAAACCTCAGTCATGGCAAGACGTGACAAAGCAAATTGGGCTTCACCAACCTAACTTTAGACGTAATCACTGATTTCATCTTCATTTGTGAATCACATAGGTCTATAAGAGTACTAACCAGCTCTTGTTCCTTTGCTTCATCGGCATTCTTCTTTTCGGGTTCTTTATTTCCATCGGTTTTCTTTTCCTGCTTAGCAGAAGGGTCGCCTTTCGCGTTGTCCGCCATGTTGCTGCTTTGCAAATTCGCCGGAAGCGTATATCTATTACGCATAATTATCGTTTTAGTGCAAATCACTAAAATACACATCCAGCAACCTTACCTCCTTTACCCCTTTCGTTTTTTTTTCTTTCTCCCCTTTTATGTAGGAAATATCTATGACCAGTGTGTGGAATTCATCATTAATAACAGATTATAATCGATAGAATAACATATTTGTTGAGTTAGACCCTGAATCAACAGTTGTTTCTGCTGGAAAAAAGAAGAAGATAAAAAATGTACTTAAAAAATAGGAACATTGAGTTAGCATTCCTTATTGCTAACTTAAAAGTGAACTATACTATCATATTGGCAAATACGTTTCCATATTTACAACAAAACTATATGCAGTTTTAATAGCATTGAAGTACATTTCGTCCTTCATTTTGGAGTTTCATAACATTCTATTTGTGTTGATTCAAAATCTCTTCTGTTCGCTACCCTCCCCCCACAAAAAAACCCAAACAACCAAAAAGCACAAAAAAGCCAGGTAAATTGCGAAATGACATTATCTCTGGTCCGCTGTATGAAGTCACAAGGTACGGAGTAAAATTTGTGCTGGGTCCTATCACATAACATTAGCTATTTGGTATGAAATTATCGTCAGATGAAATATAATCTATTTTACAAAATCTGTGCATTTTCAATTCCAGAAATTGCATTTTGAAACTATTTCTTGTTGAAGAAATACAGACATGACTGTTTTAGTGTTTACAAAGTACGATTGGATGGACGCTATAGTTGAGTGGTTAAGACCGTTTGACTTCAACCCCATGGGTCTATGGAGTCGTGGAGGGGGAGGGGGTATTTTCACCCAAGTCATCTTCAAGTGCAGACCTGCCAGTGCCTTTATTACATTCGTTTTTACACGTGCAGAAGATCTTGGGGGAAAATGTGTTTATTGGATTGATGCTCTTGATTTCTTAACGCATTTACCGAAAGTTGTTAATGAAACATTTCTTTTGTGTTGATTCAAAATTAGTTATTCAAGCAATTAGCTCTATGCAAACAAAAGTTAGGTCTGAACAAGTCTCTGAATGTTGCCATTTAATCCATCTCCTGACCTAAAAAGGTTCATATTTAATTTAATGTTTAATTCCATTTCACTCTTGCGTACATCATGATGGAGAATGTCATTTTTAGAAACAACAAAAAAC
>CM060337.1:1528971-1566471 GCA_030674155.1 Stramonita haemastoma
TGAGGGGGCAGGGGACAGGTAGATTGTCTGTGAGGGGGCAGGGGAGACAGGCCAAGACAGGTGAGGGGGTAGGGGAGAGGTGGAGTGTCTGGTCACTGTGCCTCAGGCCAAGACAGGTGAGGGGGCAGCGGACAGGTGGATTGTCTGTTCACTGTGCCTGTATGACCAGATTGTCTGGTCACTGTGTCTGTTTGATCAAAAGAAGAAATAATCAATGAAGGCAGGTTTTCTACTCAGTTGACACCAAGGAAAAGTATTTATTGAAGAAATAGTGGAGGAAAACAGTGCAGGTAACCTGTACATAAGGAAAATGAAGAGATACAGAAAAGTATTCAGAGAAAATGAAGAAAACCAGACAAATATAAACTCACGCCTATTAAGCAAAGATAAACTTATTTTCTCAAGCAGAACTTTGGGAATGCTCAAGTTAACTACTAATACCATTTGAAAAAAACCCAACAAAATGTAAGCCATGTTTGAATGTGGGAGCGACACCTAAAGTCACCTGAAATGATTGTATAAGTGGATTTGTGTTTGCTTATTTGTTTGTTTTATAAGTAAAATAACAAGCAAAACAACTTGTGAGGAAGAGAATCCTGAAAGTTCATTGTAGCTGATATATGTTTTGGATGTCTGCGCATTATTTTTATCATTTATTTTTAAAAGCCCAAATACAAAGATAGATTTTTTATCATGAAAAGTATGTTTCTTTAATGCTTTTTTCCATTTGTAGACCACAGTAATTAATCGTATTATCTGGTAGTTGCAGCTAACTGCATGATTATTACTGCCAACATGGGGTAGGGAGAGAAAATTGTTTAAAAGAAAAGTTAAACTGGGCAGTATGATTATGGGGTTTGGTTTAAAATTTTGTTTTTTTAAATAGTTTTTTAGGTGGTTGGTTTGTTTCTTCATGAACTTTATAATTTTGTCAGTTTAATTAAAGAGGCAAACTTTGTTCAAGTCATCCAGGGGATTATAAAGAGAATCATTAAAAGAAATTATTTTCAGCAGGTTTATTGAATGACTGGTATAAATGACTGTTGAGAATGAACACAAAACTCAACCAGGATTTTAAAAAAATTGTATATTTATATTTGCTTTGGCAAAGACAAGTACTTGAAATTTCCCATAACAATGATCATGCTTGTTGTGATCAGGAGCCACAGGGGATCGGCTGAAGGAAGCCACCAAGATCAACCTGTCCCTGTCAGCCCTGGGCAACGTCATCTCCGCCCTGGTGGATGGAAGATCCAAACACATCCCCTACCGCGACTCCAAGCTCACTCGACTGCTTCAGGTAACCACCTGCTTGTAGTGTGGTGATCCCAATATAAAGATCATGCTGATGAAGTTAGATCACTTCTGGTAAAGATCATGCTGATGAAGTTAAAACACTTCAGGTAAAGAACAGGCTGATGAAGTTAAAACACTTCAGGTAAAGAACAGGCTGATGAAGTTAAAACACTTAATAATAATAATACATGGAACTTATATAGCGCTATATCTTGTAAAAACAAATCAAAGCGCTTGCATTCGACCTATACATCACACAAGCAATTAGTAACAATCTATGGTCCTCGCAAATTCGAACACACTCACACATGCAAGCGCACACACACGCACACGCCCGCGCACACACACACACACACACACATCCACAAAGGCTATACACTTTGGCAGGTAGATGTCAAAGGCGGGGGCAGACAAGAGATGGAAACAGGAGGAGAAAATCTTAGGTTTGAAATAAGTGTGTCTTGAGGTTGGATTTAAAAGTTTCATAAGTAGGCTTTTGCCGGAGGGAGAGAGGAAGGTCGTTCCAGATCAATGGACCAGAAACAGAGAAAGAGCGGCGGCCAAGTATCTGCGGCCGAGCGGAGCGAGCGAGAAGGTGTGTACAAGTGAAGACATTCACAGAGGTAGGAGGGAGCAGTTTTGTGGAGGCATTTGTAACAGAGGGTATTGATCTTGTAGATTACTGTCTGTGGTACGGGCAGCCAGTGGAGAGATTGCAAGAGAGGGGTAATGTGCTCAGATTTTTTCTTTCTTAGGACCAGACGAGCTGCAGAGTTTTGTATACGTTGGAGGGAGTGGATGGATGATGCTGGCAGACCAGCTAAAAGAGAATTGCAATAGTCCAGATGTGAAAGAATAAGAGAAGTGACAAGTTTGGATGTTGCATCAGTGGACAGGTACTTTCGAATTGCACTAATGCGCCGTAGTTGATAGTAGCATGATTGACAGGTCTGGGTAATGAATTTTTGCATGGAGAGAGTGTTGTCGACAACGACCCCTAGATACTTCACAGAAGTGGATAGTGGAACTGACGTATTACCGAATTCTATTGAAGTTGTAGAGATGGAGGAGAGTTTGTGTTTGGTGCCTACGAGCATGGCTTCGGTTTTATCTGCATTTAGTTGTAACTTGTTTTGTATCATCCAGTGTTGGATATCTTGAAGGCAGTTGGTCATATTTGTCAAGAGAGATGGCAGATTTTCAGGTGTAACACTGCTTTGAATCTGAGAGTCATCAGCATAAAAGTGATAATTGATATGATAACGGTCTATTATATGTGACAGTGGAGCAGTATAGAGGGTAAAAAGAAGAGGGCCCAGAACTGATCCCTGAGGGACACCACATTCCAGTTTGGCAGGTAAAGAACACTTCAGGTAAAGAACAGACTGATGAAGTTAAAACACTTCAGGTAAAGAACAGGCTGATGAAGTTAAAACACTTCAGGTACCTGCTTGTAGTATGGTGATCCCATTTTAAAGATCAACTTGATAAATTAGTGCTGTGGTCCCATTTTAAAGATCACACTGATAAAGTGAGAACACTTCAGGTACCCGCTTGTAGTGTGGTGGTCCCATTTTAAAGATCAACTTTATGAATTAGTGCTGTCATCCCATTTTAGAGAACAAGGTGATGAAGTTGGAACACTCCTAACAAGGTCTGTGGCTGATTGTAGAATGGAGAAGAGAATCAAAGAAGATAAATAACAATTTCAGTGTGAACAGAAGTGCAGGGATGGTAAACAGTGGAGAAGAGCAATTTGTTTCATTTTGACAAGTCTGGGATTGAAATGAAAATATTCAGAAATTGTGTGTGTGTGTGTGTGTGTGTGTGTGTGTGTGTGTGTGGGTATGTGTGTGTGTGTGTGTGTGCGTGCATGCATGTGTGTGTGCGCGCGTGCGTGCTTGCATGTGTGTGTGCATGCATGTGTGTGTGTGTATGTGTTTTTTTAAAAAAATCACCTGCAGTACACTGTCAACTTTCAGAACTGTGGAACATTTGCCACATTGTCTTTGGTCAAAATGAAAATGACTGAATATGAGAAGTGAATAATGCCACATATCTCATAGCACGGAACTAGACCATTACAAAGCTGCAAACTGAAGAAAACAGACATCATTGGAGCAGTGGTCTAGGAGGAAACACTCCTGCCTAGAAAGCAAAAAGTCTGGGTCGGAGTGTGCGGTGGTTTGAATCCTGTTTGGGTCCAAAACTTTTCCCCATCCATTAGACCATGGTGGTCTGGGCGCTAGTCTTTCGGATGAGATGATAAACCGAGGTCCCATGTGTTACACATTTTTATTTGGCGCATGTAAAAGAACCCAGTCCATAACCGACCGATTCACCGAATATAAGAATCAAATGTGAATAAAGTGACACATCTCATAGCATGGAACTAGACCATTACAAAGCTGCAAGCTGAAGAAAACAGACGTCACATAAGTCATACATTTTTAATATAAACCGTTCCCAGTCCCTAATAATGCCCACAGTAACGCTGACCACAGGACTCACTGGGCGGCAACACCAAGACCATGAGTGGTGGTCTTGGCGCTAGTCTTTCGGATGAGATGATAAACTGATGTCCAGTGTGTTGCACTGGCGCATGTAAAAGAACCAGTCCCTAACCCCCCAGTAACGCTGACCACAGGACTCTCTGGGCGGCAACACCAAGACGATGATGGTGGCCTGCCTGTCCCCCGCCGACAACAACTACGACGAGACGCTGAGCACGCTGCGCTACGCCAACCGCGCCAAGAACATCAAGAACAAGCCCAAGATCAACGAGGACCCCAAGGACGCCCTGCTGCGCCAGTACCAGGAGGAGATCGAGAAGCTGAAGGCCATGCTGATGGGCAAGATCCCCATCCCCTCAGGTGGCTGCTTGCAGGGCACCCTCCCCCCCGGTCTGTAGTCAGCCTCTCTTCTCCTCTCTCCTCTCTCTCTTCCCTGTGTACCTCTCCCTGGTGTGGATCCTGCACTTCACCCCTCAGTGTTCCCTGCCTGCCTGCCTGTGTCCTGTGTCATACGCTGTTCATGTGCTGTTCTGGGGCACAGTGCCTGTGTTCTGTGGCTGGTGGTTCCTTGTTGCATGGGTTCAGCTGTTCTTTTTTTTTTTGTTTTTCCTGGTAATGGCTGTTCTTTGTGGCATGGGTTCAGGTTGTTCGTTTTTGTGTTTACATGGTACTGGCTGTTTTGTGGTGGTTCTTTGTGGCATGGGTTCAGCTGTTCTTTTTTTGTTTGTTTTTCCTGGTTCTGGGTGTTCTTTGTGGCATGGGTTCAGGTTCTTTTTTTGTTTTCCTTGGCACTGGTTGTTTTGTGGTGGTTCTTTATGGCATGTGAAAAGGCTGTTTGTTTTTTTGTGTTTTCCCTGGCACTGGGTGTTCTATGGCCCTTCTCATCTTATCACAGAGAAGCTAAAGTGTGATAACATTTTCCCAAGACTGTCTGTCTACTGACTGAAACTGTCCTGTTTTTTTTTGTTTTTTTTTCTGGAGCCTGTGCTGTTCTGCAATGTCTGTTCATATCACAGATCTCTTTTCTGTGGTTTTCCTCACCTTGTGGGGGTTTTGTTTCAAGGATTTTTTTCCTGTCCCTTTTCTATCCCCAGATGTCTGTGTTAGGTCTGTTTTTTGTTGTTTTATAATTTTTTAAATTTTTGCTCCCTTTAACACACATTGTATGTGAGTAGCTTTGTATTTCTGAATTTTTTCCCTGTGCTTGTCACTTTTCCTGAATGTGTCTGTATCAGTTTTTCTCCCCTGTGCATTTGCTATTCTTGAGTGTCTGTGTATTGATCACAGTTCTTTTTTTTTTTTTCCCCTTCCAGTCTGGGCTGTCTCAGAGGGCTCTTGCACATTCTGAAATATTATTTCTTGTGATTTTAGTCTGTGTGGTATGTTTCCTGTATCCCTGACTAGAGAGTGTCTGTCTTTATCCTAAAGTCCACTTACTGAGTGTGGGTTTGTTTTTTTCTCTCTCTTTCTCTGTCTCTATTAGTCTTTACTGTACTGTAACTGTATCACATCACCTATGTTAGTTTGGCTGAATAACCTGCTGCATTCATGGGCCTGTTATCTTCCAAATGATGAGTGACCTATAAGGTCTGAAATGTGCATTCTTTAACTTGAGCATGCATTTAAAAAACAACAACAACACCCACAAAAAAAACCCTTGAGCATGCATTTACACACAAAACGAGTCAGTTTGCTCATTCTGATCTAGAAGATCATTAAAAAAAATCCGTCTTTTAATTTTTTACACATTTCTGAAGACCACACCTATTTGACGTTAGGATTTGTAAATTAAGAAATGAAATGCAGTGCCCACCACCTTGAATGCAGTGTCGGTTGACGTGTATTTTGTGGAAGGATTATTATTTCTGTATTTGTTATTGTATTATTCTTTGTATTCCTGTGGGACATTGTGGAAAAGTGGGCTTTTTTGTGCTTTCCTTGTGTGTGATTTTTTCTGATAGAAAATATTCCTTCCCTGCACTTTTGCTGCTTATGGGTTTACTGTATCAGTTGTATGTTACCTGTGTCTCTTTTCTTATCTTTTCAATATTTCATAGTATTATTCGTATATATCCCACACCAGCTCATTACAGTGTGATGCAGCACAGCAGAGCACAGCTCAAAATGTTGCGACATTGCAACACCGCACAGTAAAGCACAGCACAGCAATACAGCACAACAAAACAACACAAAGTGTAACACCACCACAACACAACACAGCACAATAAACACAAACACCATGCAAGGCCACACCATAGCACACACCACGCACGCACGCACGCACACACACACACACACACACACACACACACACACACACACACACACACACACACACACACACACACACACACACACACACACACACATACATTCTCTGAATGTGACATACTTTTAATCTTAATCTTTCTTTTTTTGTGTCTAATATCACTTTGAGTGAACAGACGTTAAACTGAAGAAAGTCACACACACACACACACACACACACTCACGTTAAATCCTGTTCTGCTTTTCATAAGAGTAGGCCATTGTTTGCCAGTGGGAACAGATGACAATATTTACAAAACTGCATACACACGGGGACTGGCTGAATAAAAGCAGATAAGTGCTTATTCCATCATCCTTGATATAAAAGAATAAAATAAAACACACACACACACACACACACACACACACACACACACACACACACACACACACACACACACACACACATGCACACACACACACTCACACACACGCACAGATGATGATGATGATGATGATGATGATGATGATGATGATGATGATGATGAGCACACACATACACACATACACCCACACCCACACATACACCCACACCCACACCCACACACACATACACACACACACACACACACACACACACACACACACACACACACACACACACACACACACACACACACACACACACACACACACACACACTACAACACACACCCCACACACAAAACTACAATCCCCCCCCCCCCACACACACACACACAGACAGACGATGACCCCAACACTGTGTCTGTGCACAGAAGAGGCAGTGGCCAACAGACCAGCTGTAGCTGCAGCAGCTGCAGAGGATGTGGCAGAGACACGCGAGAAACTGGAGGAGGAGAAAGCTCGCTTACGACAGGTAGGTAGGCCATGATGTGCCGTGATTCTGTACATAGGTGACAGCCAGCATCTCTTTGCCCATGTCCTGGTCAGTTGCCTGCCCAGAAGAACTCAATGGATTAACCTCTTGGGGAAAAAAGTAGTGGAGGAAAAACAAAAGGGAAAAAGTAGTGGAGGAAAAACAAAAGGAAAAAAGTAGTGGAGGAAAAACAAAAAGGATAAAGTAGTGGAGGAAAAACAAAGGGAAAAAAGTAGTGGAGGAAAAACAAAGGGAAAAAAGTAGTGGAGGAAAAACAAAGGGAAAAAAGGAGTGGAGGAAAAACTCTTGGGGAAGGATCATTAAAACATCTTTACTCCAGATCCTATGATAATGCTTAGTGAACATTGTGAAAGGAATAAGGAGGTTTAATAAATTGCATACCAACAAAATGAATGGCAAAAACTTCTTTTATAAAGAATTTGGACCTGCTGGCTGTTCTGACTTGTGTATGTTCCAGAGACAGAAATAACCACTTACGTAATATTGTGAACAGGGTAAGGAGGTTGTATACGTTGCAGCAAATATTCGTGAAAACGTGACTCTTTTGCAAAAGATTTAGACCACCCTATTGTTGTGTCTTGTATTGTTAGTTATTAGTTTTGTGGTTTCTTGTTTTGACTGACTCACCTCTGTCACAGATTCTCATTGTAATGAAAAGTACTACAGTTTGATTTAACATCAGTATGAATGGCTGCAGATGGGGACGGGAATGCTCAGTGGTCAGAGCGCTCATTTTCCACCAGCCTATGTTAAGCAGCATCAAGCGTGGTCACCAGTTGGATGGGTGACCATTTGCATGCCTTGGCTTCAGGACAGTCCCCTAGTTCACCCAGCTGTAAATGGGTACCTGCCCTCTTTAGGGTCAGGGAAGATAAAGCAGGGAGGGAGAGGAGATGGGTGCCACCCTCAGTATGCTGGCCCCTAGAGAAGCTGAAGTCTCTGATGCCTTGCTCCCCTACAACCACATAGGTTATGGGACACCTTTACCTTTTTTTTTATGAATGGCTCCTGAGGAATTAAGATGCTTGACTCTTGACCCAAAGATTACATATCTTAGTCATTTGGATAAGACTTTAAACTGAGGCCCTGTGTGCGAACGCACGCAGAACATCTTGTGCAAACGTTAAAACCCCATTCCGCCTTCTAGAAGAGCAGGCCATCGTGTGCTGGTAGGAGTGGATGACAAAATTATAAAAAACCAGCATGCACACAGGTGTCGTGTTTAGACACCATCCCTGAGGGGAAAAAAAAAAAAGGGTAGGCGCTGCACTTGTGGTGATGTGCTCTCCCTGGGGAGAGCAGCCTGAATTTCATGCAGAGAAATCTGCTGTGACATAAAGTGGTATAAAATAAAAATAAAAAAAAATAAAAAAAGAAGGTTCAAATTAGCCTGTATACTTACTTAGCACATGCTTGCTGGTGCACCTGCTAACTTGACGTTGCGTGTTTCCCATGTCCAGGACTACGAGGTCAGGATGCAGAGGCTGCAGGCCGAGATGGAGGAGGAGAGGAGCAACCGGGGCAAGCTGCAGGCTGACATGGAAAAACTGCGCGCCTTCTACGACACCAGGCTGCAGAGTGTCAACGGACAGTTAGCTCACCTGCCCTCCACCTCTGATGGTAAGGATGGGAACTTAATGACGTGTACTGTTTTGTTGTTTAAAGGTTTTGGGGGTTGGGGAGGGGGGGTAGTTGAAAAAATGTGCAGTTTTCTTGTTGAAGTGAGATTGGGGTATGTTTTGTTCCTGTATGTGTTCTTAAGTGTGGGCTGTTGTGTGGATATTTGGAGAATAAGGACATGAATTGCTTTGATTACATGCAGGCAAAACTGTTGACACACACACACACACACACACACACACACACACACACACACACACACACACACACACACACACACACACACACACACACACACACACACACATATGTACACGTTCTACACAGAAAAGCACCCTGAAAACTTCTTAGCAGGTGATGAACTAGACACAAAACCAATTTAAACCACGCAGTTGCAGTCACGTTTTATACACTACAGAGCAGTACATCCTTTATTCTATATTGAAAGCTGATTTAGAGACATGGCTTGAAATACTATCAGCTAGATTCGTGGTCTTATACATTTATGTTATTCTTGCATAGCTGTGTATGCCCATGTTTCTGTAGATGCTTTTTAGTGGCAGACAGAATTTTTTCCCAGAACACAACAGCAAAGAGCAGTTTAATGTGCTAGTAAGCCAGCTGGTTTTTGTTAATTACTGATTCTTCCTGATGTAGGGGGAAAGGGGGCTTCCATTATCTAGAGAACCCTCAGCAAAACATAATGTGCTGCATAGTGCGCTTTTTAGTGAAGTAGAAGCCATTACTATGTTAGGGTTTTAAAATGACTAGCTTGTGTGTTTGAACTTTTTACATGGGGAGGAAGTGTGATCATTGGCAGTGGTATGTAATCAATGCTGTTTTTGCTTGATGTAATCAATGCTGTCATTGTGTTATTGATGTGTAATCAATGCTGTTTTTGCTTGATTAATGTGTAATCAGTGCTGTTTTTGTTTGATGTAATCAATGCTGTCATTATGTTATTGATGTGTAATCAATGCTGTCATTGTTCAATTGATGTGTAATCAATGCTGTCATTGTTCAATTGATGTGTAATCAATGCTGTCATTGTTCAATTGATGTGTAATCAATGCTGTCATTGTTCAATTGATGTGTAATCAATGCTGTCATTGTTCAATTGATGTGTAATCAATGCTGTCTTTTGTTTTCTTTCCTGTTTTCTTGCTCGCTGGATAGTCCTATCAGCAGGTAAACTTTTTCATGCTGTTGTGTGTGTTCACTGGAATGGCATGTGTCTCTGGTTTCTCTGTGTGTGTGTGTGTGTGTGTGTGTGTGTGTGTGTGTGTGTGTGTGTGTGCACTTCACCCTGGTGATAGTCAGTGTGTGGCCACTGGAGAACTAACCTGTCTGTGTGGTGACTTTTTTTTTTTTTTTTCTGTGTGGTGACTTAACTGTTGTGGTGTGCAGTGCTGACCTCCCCTTTGTCCTGTAGTAACTACAAAGTAAAAGGCACTGTTGAGTGACTTCCCCTTTGTCCTGTTGTAACTACAAAGTAAAAGGCACTGTTGAGTGACTTCCCCTTTGTCCTGTTGTAACTACAGAGTGAAAGGCATCACTGAGTGACTTTCCCTTTGTCCTGTTGTAACTACAAAGTAAAAGGCACTGTTGAGTGACTTCCCCTTTGTCCTGTAGTAACTACAAAGTAAAAGGCACTGTTGAGTGACTTCCCCTTTGTCCTGTTGTAACTACAAAGTAAAAGGCACTGTTGAGTGACTCCCCCTTTGTCCTGTTGTAACTACAAAGTAAAAGGCACTGTTGAGTGACTTCCCCTTTGTCCTGTTGTAACTACAAAGTAAAAGGCACTGTTGAGTGACTCCCCCTTTGTCCTGTTGTAACTACAAAGTAAAAGGCACTGTTGAGTGACTTCCCCTTTGTCCTGTAGTAACTACAGAGTGAAAGGCATCACTGAGTGACTTCCCCTTTGTCCTGTAGTAACTACAGAGTGAAAGGCATCACTGAGTGACTTCCCCTTTGTCCTGTAGTAACAACAAAGTGAAAGGCATCACTGAGTGACTTCCCCTTTGTCCTCACTGAGTGACTTTACACTCTTCATGGAGTAACTGCTCAATAAGAAGCAAGAAGTTGTTATCAAGGATTAAATAAAATGTACAATGAATATTTGAGACAAGTAATCTGTAACTACTATAAATAATTTGTGATGATGAACTTTAAACAGAAGATAGAAATTCAAGCTGTCATGAAAGTGTCGTTGTCGTTGAAACACTGTCAAGGAGTAAAGGTTTTGAAATGAAAAGAATCAACTTTTTTTTTGGGGGGTGGGGGGGGGGGGGGGTATTCTTTTGTTTTGTTAGTCCCAGAGTAGATGTGTATACTGCCAATAGAGCACAAGATTAGGAATATCATAGACTTTAACAAAATGGAGTGGTGTAATGAGACAGTCTCATCTCTTCATAACAGTAAACTTTTTGGGAGACTTAAGCTTTTCACTGTTTTATTTACAGATTAAAAAAATCTTTTGATAGTAACTGTATTCATGCTGGACAGATTCAGCTTTTGTGAGGAGAAAAGGTCATGTTTAGAAATTGTACTTCCTTCAGATAGAGCAGTCATGGCATGCTATGTTCAGCTTACACACATGAAAGACAGTGTTTTGATGAAGAAAACTACAAGACCTACCTTTACTTTGTTAAATTGCCTTTTGTTGTTTTATGCTTTTTGGTTGAATTTTTTGTTTTTTGCTTTTCTGTTTATGCTTTGAGTCACGATGTTGCTATACTATTCCTTCTGCCCTGTCATACACATGATCTGTGTTCATTCTGTCACATTTCTGTTGTCAGTGTGAAGTCAGGGCTGTCTTTTAGAAATCATCAGTTACTTAGGTAAGACAGAAAAATGTGACAAGTTGTTCAGCAAAATCTTCCATCCATGTTGGGTCTCTGCCCAAGCCTAAATCTCTGCAAATGGTTTTCTTGTCCTTTCTGCAGTGGTGTTCATCCACTTCTTCTGTCTAACCTTGTGTCTCCCTTCCAAGATAGTTTCCCCAGGATAACAGTTTTAGCAAGGACGTTGGGTTTTGTTACATGGCCATGTCAAGAAGTAGATCCCATAAGACATATCTTGAATGCTGCCAGTCTTTCTTTTTATTGATGTGTAATGTCATTCTAGTATCAGGATAATATTTTTCCTTTTGTGCTTTCCACAATTAACTTTTTTACAGCATTATTACCCATTACATCTGCAGTGTGTCTAATATCACTGTTTTGTGAATAGACATTACATGGAAGAAAACAGATGTGCTGTGAGATCCTAAGACTGCAATATCAGAACAGATTAGCATTGGCTGTTGTTTCCTGTGACCAGAATTGTTTTTGGTGCAGAATCTTTGGTTTTGTTAGTGCTGCTGCCTTGGTCCTTTTTATATATAGTTTATTACTTTGTTTGAAAAAAGCACATCATAATCATCTAAGGAAACTTTTATCAAATGATGAATCAGGAAAGTTGTGTCACAATGATTGGATTCTTTTTAGAGGGGGGAGGGGGGGAAGATTTTAAATCTCCCATCTTTGAAATGTTTGAAGAGCAGAGTGTGGGCCAGACAGAGAGGATGTGACTCTCAGTGAAGAAACTTGTAAAAAGACAGACATTTTGCTGCTAGGTGGATGCATACACATGGAAGTAGACACAAAGCTTCCACCCCCCCCAACAAACAACAACAAAAAAAGAAGAAGAAAAAGACACAAAGTCTCCATTCAAGCAAACAGCACATAACACTTCACAGGTATGTTTTTTAATAGCACACACTGCAACACTTCACAGGTATGTTTTTTAATAGCACACACTGCAACACTTCACAGGTATGTTTTTTAATAGCACACACTGCAACACTTCACAGGTATGTTTTTAAATAGCACACACTGCAAACACTTCACAGGTATGTTTTTTAATAGCACACACTGCAACACTTCACAGGTATGTTTTTTAATAGCACACACTGCAACACTTCACAGGTATGTTTTTAAATAGCACACACTGCAACACTTCACAGGTATGTTTTTTAATAGCACACACTGCAACACTTCACAGGTATGTTTTTAAATAGCACACACTGCAACACCTCCAAGGGGAGGGAACACAGCTCACTCAAAGAAATAAGATACGGGAAGGAGACAGTGATATAGCCTTTGTATGATTCAACTAATGGATTCTGTCTGTCATGTTGACAAACTGTCTTAATAGTGTTTTAAAAAATCCTTTTTCTTTTTGGTGCCTATTCGCTGTTGTAGAACTCATCCATGTATAATGTTTAAAAAAAAAAAAGTAGATGTTTTTTTTAACACATCCATTTTCAGTGTTACATTCAGTATTAACAAGTGTACTTTCTGCTGTGAGAAGTTATGGGGATGATATCAGTAACACCAGTAACAACTGTGTTGAAAATTTTTTTTTAACACTGAACTAACAGTGATGATTAATGCATCAAATTCTACAATAAATAAGAAACACAGCAAAATAGAAAAAGACATGTCAGTCATCCCAGGCCTGAAAACAGAGAAGTGGGTGGACACACAGTTACAGACATTTCTGTCTCACTAGAATGTCTGAATGATTGGCTTCTATTTCTTTGTCTCCAATGCATTTGTATGTATGTACATGCACATACATTCATACTTGTACATGTAAATATTTATATGTTTGCGCAGAGGCACACACATATAAACAAAGTGCTTGAGTTACACACACACACACACACACACACACACAACACACACACACACACACACACACACACACACACACACACACACACACACACACACACAGCCCCAAACACTCATCCAAGCACACGCAGTAAAAATAGGACCTGCATTTTGGCACAAGCACAATTCATCTGTTGCGTTCCTTGTGTTTTTTTTTTCTTGTCATGAATGACAGTAGCTTCTGTTGAAAATGCAAATACCTGTTTGTTTGTTCTGTTCCTGTGGTTCTCCCATGTATCATACCTTATGGGTTTCAAAGCATATCTGATTAAAAGGCACATCCCTAAAATGACACCCCCCAAACCCCCCCCCCCCCCACCTTTAACAAACAAACTTTAAGGGGCATTTTGATATAAGGTATTCATGAATATCACTGACACATACCAAAAAAAAGTATCTTTTTTTCTTTAATTATTTAATGGACAGCTAAACGGAATTAAGCATTGTAATGTTGTGGAATCAACTTGGCAGATCATTACTGTGTCCTGCTTCACTGTTGTTGTTTCAGATTTTTACCGTTAACGGGGAAGTTGTGTGTGTGTGTGTGTGTGTGTGTTTGTGTGTGTGTGTGTGTGTGTGTGTGTGTGTGTGTGTGTGCTGGGTTTTTATGCTATGTTTGATTGTGTGCTGTGCCACTTGGGTTTTGTGATGTGTGGATTGTGTGGGATTGTTCTTAATTGTGTATTTATTCATGTCATGCTAGCAAGTCACAAAATATTGTTCTACATATCAACAGATGATAGATTGACTGTCTTATTTTTGTTGTAGGTGAATAGATTGTGTATGACATGATCTGCTTAATTTGGAAAGAAAGCTGTGGTGAATTTCAGTAGCTTTCCATAGCTTAAAAAAAAAGAATTCCGTAGGTGTTTTGTTGTTGTTATTATTTCTTTAAAAATGTCCCTAGGTGTTTGTTAGTGTTCTATTGACTACTGTGTACAGTCATAAATGGAAAATTGATTGCTTTGCACTTTTCGTTACAAGAAAGACACTTCTTTGTTTGTTCATGTAAGGTGAAGAATTGATGTGTATATTTGCAAAATGGAAAGGTAGTGTGTTGCATACATTTGAATCATTAAAAAAATACTCATCCCAAAATAGCCAGACACTATTCAAAAGGGATAGGGAAATATTGTAAAAGTTAAGTTAAAGTCTGTCCCGAGCCTAAGGCTCATCAGGCAGTTGCTTATCTCGGTTTCTGTGGCGTTAAGCGACTGAGAGTCATAGACTCCTCCCTGGATAGGACGCCAGTCTAACGCAGGGTTAACCCCCAACACAAGGTTGGTACCCCTTTTACACCTGGGTGGGGTGAAAATATTGTAAAGTGGCAAGATATTAAAATTTTTGTAAAGGGCTAAACAAATTGTCTTTTCTCATCATTGTTTTCAAGAAGAAGCTTGCCCTATTGGCAGCCACACTCCAACTTCAGAGGACTGTTTCACAAATGAGAGCATACAGTGAGAGTGGGGGCATGTTGGGTGGATCGGTGATCTAGTTGTAATGCGCCTGCCTAGAAAGCGAAAAGTCCAGGTTGGAGTGTGCCGTAGTTTGAAGCCTGTTTGGGCCCAAAACTTTTCCCCCATCCATTAGACCATGAGTGGTGGTCTGGGCGACTAGTCTTTAGGATGAAACAAAGGTCCCGTGTGTTACACATCATTATTTAGCGCATTAAAAGAACCTACAGCAACATGGGGGTTGTCCCTGGCAAAATTCTGTAGAAAAAAGCCACTCTGATAGGGAAACATATACAGTTACAGACAGGAAAAAAAAAAAATGGTAGGCACTGCACTTGTGGCGACGCGCTCTCCCTGGGGAGAGAGAGAGCAGCCGAATTTCAAGCAGAGAAATCTGCTGTGACATAAAGTGGTGTAGAATAAAAATGAGAAACTGTGTGATGCAGATGCAGAGAAATCTGCTGTGACATAAAGTGGTGTAGAATAAAAATGAGAAACTGTGTGATGCAGATGCAGAGGAATCTGCTGTGACATAACGTGGTGTAGAATAAAAATGAGAAACTGTGTGATGCAGATGCAGAGGAATCTGCTGTGACATAAACGTGGTGTAGAATAAAAATGAATTGTGTGATGCAGATGCAGAGGAATCTGCTGTGAATAAGTGTGTAGAATAAAATAGAATGTGATGCAGATGCAGAGATGCTGACATACGGTGTAGAAAAATAGAATTGTGACAGATGCAGGGAATGCCGGGGGATACAACAGTGGGGATGGTGAGGACGGCCATTCCTTTGGGGGGTAAACGAACCTCCTGTTACAAGGCGCAACGAGGCTGATGTGCCCACCCCCAGTTCCTCTGAAGATGCTAGTTTGATGGGCCCTGATGTGTGATGTTTTTGTGTGTGTGTGTGTGGTGTGTGTGTGTGTGTGTGTGTTGTGTGGTTTGTGTGTGTGTGTGTGTGTGTGTGTGTGTGTGTGTGTGTGTGTGTGTGTGTGTGTTGGTGTGTGTGGTGTGTGTGTGTGGTGTGTGTGTGTGTGTGTGTGTTAGTGTTGTGTGTGTGTGGGGTGTGTGTGTGTGTGTGTGTGTGTGTGTTGTGTGTGTGTGTGTGTGTTGATGTGTGTGTGTGGTGTGTGCAGTGTGTGTGTGTGTGTGTGTGTGTGTGTGTTGTGTGTGTGTGTGTGTGTGTGTGTGTGTGTTGTGTGTGTGTGTGTGTGTGTGTGTGTGTTGTGTGTGTGTGTGTGTGTTGGTGGCAGTATGTGTGTGCGTGTGTGCTATGTGTGCGTGTGTGGTGTGTGTGTGTGTGTGCGTGTGTGTGTGTGTGTTTAGGGCAAAGCAGTATGATCAAGGGAAGCGTACAGGCTGATAGACTGTGTTTTGTGAAAGAGCTCTGTGTGTGTGTGTGTGTGTGTGTGTGTGTGTGTGTGTGTGTGTGTGTGTGTGTGTGTGAAGACAAAGCGACATGATTATAGAGCTACACACTGACAGACTGTGTTTTGGTGACAGAGCTGCGTGCATGTGTGTGTGTGAAAACAAAGCAGTATGATGAAGGAGGTACACTGACAGACTGTGTTTTGTGACAGAGCTGGGACAGCCACTGATCCGGGAGCAGACGGATGCCCGTGATGCAGAGGGTTAGTCAGTGTGTCCTCAGTGTGTCAGTCAGTGTGTCGTCAGTGTGTCAGTGTGTCTGTCAGTGTGTCTGTCAGTGTGTCGTCAGTGTGTCAGTCAGTGTGTCAATCAGTGTGTCAATCGTGTGTCATCTGTGTTGTCAGTCAGTGTGGCTTAGTCATGTGTCGTCAGTGTGTCAGTCCAGTGTGTCAGTGTGTCACGTCAGTGTGCAGTCAGTGTGTTGTCAGTGTGTTGTCTTTCCAGTCAGTGTGTCACTGTCAGTGTGTTTGTCAGTGTGTTAGTCGATGTGTCAGTCAGTGTGTCGAGTAGGTTCAGTCAGTTGTCATCAGTGTGTCAGTCAGTGTGTCAATGTGTCAGTCAGTGTGTTAGTCAATGTGTCAGTGTGTCAGTCAGTGTGTCAGTGTGTCAGTCAGTGTGTCTGTCAGTGTGTCAGTCAGTGTGTCTGTCAGTCAGTTAGTCCCTGTGTTCTCTGTCTCTGTTTATGCCTTCAGTGCCTGGGCTTTATCACAGTTCTTGATTAAACCATTGACATTGAGGGCAACAGCAAAGTGAGAGGCTGTATGACCAGTGGCTTTCTTTCCCACTCATGGAATTCCACTTTCCACTTCACAGCTTAGTCTTTAGTGATCGACTATGAGTCTCTGACTTGGAGGCTTGACTTGCACAGTCCTTATGTGCTGCAGCCCGGGGGCTAGTTGGCCTTTGGAGAACGTCTCCAACGCTGACTGTCCTTATGCTCTCTTGGCTGAGAGAGTGGGGATGTACTGTAGGCAAGGCATCTCCACTATGATCAATTTCTGCCCAGTGTCCAAAACAGCAGCTGCCTCCTCTACTGTTTTGGAGGTCATCGTCGAACACGACTGACAAACAAACAACTCCCTGTTTTCTTCATCGTGTTTTGTTTTCCTTCATCTTCTGTGGGCATGCCTGGGGTGCCTGTCAGTATAAATAGCATCCCCACCCTCTGGAACATTCTGTGCCAGGAATTTCCTCTTTTCTAGCCCTTTTTTGTTTCTGTCTTGTTCTTTCTGTCACCCTTCTTGTCTGTTTTCTGCCTTCTGGTCCATTCCCCTGCCTTTTTTTTCAGAAAGACTTAAGATATAGCAATTTTCTCCCATGCCAAAGTCGGATGTGCTGGGTCTAACTGTTCAGGTGATTAACGGCAGTAACACTTTTTTTGCTATATGAGAAACAACATAGTTTGCTGTCTGAATGTTTAACAAAGGAGAAGAAGTTTACTGTAATCAGCATTGATTGTGGTTACCAAGTGTAGGGTAACCATTTCACACTCCTTGGCTTCAGTACAGTCCTCCCCCCCCAAATTCACCCAGCTGTAAATGGGCACTGTCCCATTGTAAGATCAGGGAAGGTAAAGCAGCGAGGGGGAGAGGAGATGGGCGCCGCCCTCAGTATGCTGGCCCCTAGAGAAGCTGAGGTTTGGCCCCTCACTTCCCATTGACTGCATAGGTAATGGGTTTATCTTTACCTTACTGACCTTACTTTAATGGTGGGATTAGAGATGAATTGATGTATCTGCTAAACCCCCTTCACCCCCCCCTCTTTCCCCCACCTTTATTCAAGATAGGAGTTGAACTAAGAAGAAATAAGAAGAAAAGAAAGAAGGAGAAGAAAGAAGTAGTGAAGCTTTGAAATCAGCTTCAACTGAGAAGTGTTTTAGATCTGCTGTCTTTTTATAAAAAATGTTTTATTTGAATAACGAATGCATGAATCCACACAACAGTCGTTATCTGTGTTCAAACCATACACACGTTGTTTCTCAGGAGAATGGAGAGTTGTCTGCACTGGCAGCTGTGGAGAAAGGAAATGGGGAGGGAACTCCAGGCCCCAGAGCTCCAGCCAATCAACAACTACAGCAGGAAGAGGCCCTGAAGAGGTAAGAGGATGCACTGAAAAATGAAACCAACAAAAAAAGAACACAAAAAAGAGAAAAAAGTAATTTCATGAGGGTTTTTTTGTGTTGGTTTGGGTTTTTTTTTTAGGTACATATTTTCCATGGGTATGGAGTCTGCTGGTTGTCTGTTTAGATTTGTTAAATTTTTTTTCATATTGGTGATTTTAGGTGGTTACATTATTTCTGGTGTTTACTTTTCTTCAAGATCAGACTGTTACTGCTGATATATGCATAGGCTGCTGTGAGATGTCATTTTGAATGAAACTTTTATTTCTGTAGTCGCCGTTTCTTCTTCTGTTCCTTTGTTTATTGGTCAGATGTAAAACATATTCTGTAACTTGTAGTGAAAGAGGGAAAGGGGACATATGCGGATGCATGGGCCCTTGTGTGTATATGAACATTCATGCTGCAGTGTGTGTGTGTGTGTGTGTGTGTGTGTGTGTGTGTGTGTGTGTGTGTGTGTGTGTGTGTGTGTGTGTTATTTTATTCATTTATTTTGAGGATAGTGGAATAAGCGATAATGTGCTTTTTTTTAATCCAATCCCCATGTATGTGTAGTTTTGTAAATTTTGTCATGTGTTCTCATAGGCACACAAGGGTTTACTCACCCGAAAAGTGGAACAGGTTTTAATGTGTACACAAGATGTTCTGTGTGCATTCACACAAGGGACCTCGGTTTATAGTCTCATCTGAAGTGTGTGTGTGTGTGTGTGTGTGTGTGTGTGTGTGTGTGTGTGTGTGTGTGTGTGTGGTGTGTGTGTGTGTGTGTGTGTGTGTGTGTGTGTGTGTGTGTGTGTGTGTGTTGTTTTGGTGAGCGTGTTTTGTAAAATGATCATTGTCAAATCTGAATACTCATACTTTCTTGTTGTTTTGGGATAGTATCCAACTTTATCGCTTGATATACTGCAGCTTTTGAGCTTTTCACTGTGACACCACAGTGTTGAAGTTTACTCATCGCTAGATCACTCTGTCAAAGCTTTGTGTTATTTTGCGATAGCATGTCGTCTTTGTTGTCTTTAGACCACAGTGTGTTCAAATTTTATCATGTCACATCATGTAGGTTTTTTTTTTTACCACAGCTTACAACTTTGCTGCTGTTGCATGATGATATGTTAACTTTAAAGTTGTTGTTGTAGCAAAGTGTGTTATATACAACACCTTTCAGCGATATTGGTCTTGTTGGTGTGTTATATACAACACCTTTCAGCGATATTGGTCTTGTTGGTGTGTTATATACAACACCTTTCAGCGATATTGGTCTTGTTGGTGTGTTATATACAACACCTTTCAGCGATATTGGTCTTGTTGGTGTGTTATATACAACACCTTTCAGCCATATTGGTCTTGTTGGTGTGTTATTACAACACCTTTCAGCGATATTGGTCTTGTTGGTGTGTTATATACAACACCTTTCAGCATATTGGTCTTGTTGATGTGTTATATACAACACCTTTCAGCGATATTGGTCTTGTTGGTGTGTTATATACAACACCTTTCAGCCATTATTGGTCTTGTTGTGTGTGTGTATATACAACACCTTTCAGCCATATTGGTCTTGTTGGTGTGTTATATACAACACCTTTCAGCCATATTGGTCTTGTTGGTGTGTTATATACAACACCTTTCAGCGATATTGGTCTTGTTGGTGTGTTATATACAACACCTTTCAGCCATATTGGTCTTGTTGGTGTGTTATATACAACACCTTTCAGCATATTGGTCTTGTTGGTGTGTTATATACAACACCTTCAGCTTTGGTCGTTTTACACCAGCCATATTGGTCTTGTTGGTGTGTTCTGATTTCAGACAGCAACATCCCCAGCTTGGTTTGTGATCTTTTTAAAATTGTGGCCTGCTTCATTGAAACCAGTCTGAAACATAGATATATAGATATAGATATTATAGATATATAGATATAGATATAGATATATAGATATATATAGATATACTATAAAGGAAAAGTTTGCAGGAATAAAAATTGTCAAAGAATTATTTGTATGCCATTCAGAACTTTCTGAGTAAAGATGAAAACAAGGGCAGTAACTGATGATAAGCCAATATCCTTTTGTTTTTTTAGATTTTATTTCAGAATTTTTTTTGTTCTGTGTGTTGAAAGAGACTCCAACATCCTGTGAAATAATGTTGTCTGCATTGCTGTTCAGGTGACAGATAACTGAAACAGATTTAACTTTTGCATTACTGCTTGGATTACTTAAAACAGTGTTCTGTTGCAAAAAGTCAAAATTGTAAGATCATTTAGATGTATAAAACTACCCCAACTCCAAGCTGTAAAGTGTGAATTTGAAGCTAAAATTTGAATGATCAACATGGACAACAGTGACATGGACAACATCTTGTGTTTTAAACATATGCACACAGCCTTGAGTCTGTTGTGGTGCTTTGAGGCTGAAGAACACCTCGTTATTCACAAATTTCATCTGCATACACAGAGGTGCTCTTGAAGATGGCTTTGTCTGTTTTCTTCTTCTCCATCTTTGAAAACTAATGAATTTAAAAGCAGATGCGCTGCGTAACTTTGAACCTTTCATGCAAACAATGCTGAGATAAGCACCTGGCAAGGAAGAACTCGTGCTGTTGTTTCTTGAAGTTAAAGAAGTGTTTGAAGTTACTGCAGCAACAGCACGCGAAAGAAGAATTCAGACTGGTTTGATTGGAGAAGGGTGTGTGTCTTCCTGTGTGTGACTCTGGGTTGGCAGTGTGTACGTGTGTGCGTGTGTGAGGGTGGTGTGACATCATCCCACTTCTCTCAGCTGCTTTACACTGTCAGCTCACATCAAAAGAAAACTGGTTTTTTAGGGGGGGGGAGGGGGGGGGAGGGACTGGGGGGTTATTGCTGCTTTTATGAAGCGGCGTGAAATAAATGTTATTTTAGAAATACATGTTTAACTGATTCTGCAGCTTTAGAAACTGAATGAATAAAGAAATAAATGAGTCTGTGATTTTGTAAAACGCATGAAAACTTCCACACACAAAGGCTTATTTTCAGATTTGACCTTAAGTGTATTTTTTTAGTTTTTGTGAAGAAAAATTCTTGACTAATGTCTGATTGTAGATATCTTAATATTTACTATTTAAAAAAACCCTGATTATGAGATGTTGAATTTTTTTCTTGTAAGCCCACCCTTTTCCCACAAAACAAGTGAAACAAAAGTAACAAAAAGAAAGAAAAAGCCTCAGAAATAAATGATTAAAGACAAACCCTGTTGAAAACACGGTGATTATCACAAATTAGAGCAAACATTTGAAACTTGTACACAAACTATTTCAGTAAAAAGTTTTTAACCTTAAGTGCAATTTTAGGGTGTTTTAAATAAGTCACACTTTGTGTTTTAAATAAATCTTGTCAGAAGAAAGGTAGCCGGGTGGTTGAGATATTCACCTGCTGGGTTTGATTCCCAGCCTTGCCCTTTCTTCCCTGTTTGATGAAAAAATGGAACTGTCAAAGTCCTTCAGATAAGAATATAAACTGAGGGCCCATGTGTGAATGCATGCAGAACATCTTGCACACACATTAAAAACTTGTTTCACCTTTTGGAGGAGTAGGCCATTTCATGCTGGTAGGAATGGATGACAAAACATTTTTTTACAAAACGCATGCACACAGGTGTCCTGTTTAGACACCGTCCCCAAAGTTGGAATGCAGCTACCTAAATGGAGAGAAAAATATAACAGGTTGCACTTGCAAAAATCTCCCGTTGGTGACTCTCAGGCCTGTAGTTGAGGAACAACAGAACAAGGGGCATCTTATGTTGAGCTCAGGGAAGAGAGGAGGTTGGTGGTATGGTGTTTTTCCTGTCTTTCTACTAATGCATTTTTGTCTTCTTCATCTTTTTCATCTTCATCATCTTTTTTTCTTGTTCTTCTTAGTGATTGTGGTTTTTCTTCTTCTTCTTCTTCTTCTTCTTCTTCTTCTTCTTCTTCTTCTTCTTCTTCTTCTTCTTCTCCTCCTTCTCCTTCTCCTTCTTCTTCTTTTTAAAATTCTTCTTCTTCTTCTTCTTCTTCTTCTTCTTCTTCTTCTTCTTCTTCTTCTTCTTCTTCTTCTTCTTTTCCCCTCTTCTTCTTTTCCCCTCTTCTTCTTCTTCTTCTTCTTCTTCTTCTCTCTTCTCTTCTTCTTCTTCTTCTTTTTTTCCCCTCTTCTTCTTCTTCTTCTTCCTCAGTTATCTTCAAACAGTAAAAACTATAAATGAAAAATCAACAAAAGGGCAAGCATGCTGTCTCTTATGTTGGTGATGACTCTCATATTCCTCTTTCTCTTTGTTGTTGTTGTTTGTTCATATTCTCCATAAAGTTCATCATCCATCCTAGTATGAAATATGTACATCAGTTGTGATTGATCCTTCCCTACCCTCACTTGCACTGCCTGGCCTGCTTGTGGCATGTTTCTGCACAGACACATTGATGGTTCAAGAGCTGCAATAAGAAAGACTGCTTGTTTGGCTGTGTGGAGTGGCCGTTTCTGCAATTCACTTTTGCACTCAAGTTTCACATCATTATTAAAATTATATTCATGTGGAGAGTCAGTGACCTCAGCACATCAATCCATGTTGAAGACACATCAACAGTGTAGTACATCGGAAACTTTTATGTGCTTACATTGCCAGACCAAGTTTATGCACGGCTTTGATTTCAGCAGTGGAGGACTATGCTTTCCCTACCTGCTCTTTCCTCCTGCCGCTGTGTTAAAAGCATGAGCTTCCTGAAATTCACTGTTGGTTTGTTCTGAAAAACACAGGTGAATAATTGATTAAGAAAAAAATGAAATAAAGAAAGAAGAAAACTGCACTAGTAAAATCTGAAGCACAGTTGGACAGAAGGTTAAGTCCCTTGAACTAAACACCGCTGGAAAAAAATAGTCGGGTAAAAAAAGGCAGATGATGATTTGCTCTTTGAGCACAGAAAATGTGTTACATAGATATGACTCCGTTATTGGATAAGGAGTTTTGAAAACTCTTGATCTGGACCCAACTGACTGAAGTTATACCCTGTGTTCTGTTTATTTATCTATTTATTTATTTACTAATTCATCTATCTTATTCTTTTATTTTGAGGATAGTGGAATAAACACTCACATGCTTTTTTACATCCAGTGCCCGTGTGCATGCAGTTTTTGTCATTGGATCCCACTGGCACACGCTGGCCTATTCTCACAAAAAGCAGAATGGGTTTTAACTTGTGCGCAAGATGTTCTGCATGCATTCGCACACAGGCCTTGGTTTATAGCCTCACCCAAAGGACTGGGTCAGGGGCAGAGAGGTGGAGTTGGCACCGATGTTAACTCTAGAGGAAAAATCCATTTGAACAAGATTCAAACCCGGGTCAGCAGATCACAAGTACATCACTCTTGACCACCAGGCTATCCCCTCCCCCCTTCTGGAGCAGTGAGTGCAGCAGGAATCTGTTGTGAAGTTTGATGGTGGGGTGGTTGCACTGTGTGTGTGTGTGTAGTGGAGGGGTGAGTTTGTGTGTGTGTGTGTGTGTGTGTAGTGGAGGGGTGAGTTTGTGTGTGTGTGTGTGTGTGTGTGTGTGTGTGTGTGTGTGTGTGTGTGTGTGTGTGTGTGTGTGTGGTAGAGGGGTGAGTTTGTGTGTGGGTGAGTGAGTGGATGTGTATGCATGTGTGCAACTGTTTATACATATATGTATGTGTGTAAGTGAGTGAGGTGGTTTTGACTGCTAAATCTTGGTCAGATTTAAGGCTGAATGTGAAAACAAACCCTGGGTAAATACAGAGCTTCTTTGTGAACATATATTTTGTAAAAGAGGATTTTTTTTGAGGGGGGAGAGTCCTGAAAAAAATTGTGTGTGTGTGTGGTGTGTGTCTATGTGTGTGTGTGAGCAGACTCCAGGCCTTGCAGCAGCACATGGTGGGGGGAGAGAATGCGGACGACCCGGAGATCAAGGAGAGACACAACAGACGCAGGATGCACGCTGAGGATGAGCGCCGCAAACAACTCATTCGTCAGTTCACTCTTCCTCCTCGCTCTTTTGCTTCTGTGTAGATATCCTGTCTTCAATCTTCTCTCGCACGCTTTTACACCGTGGGATAATGTCTGTGAAAAATACTGACATGTCTTTTCCAGCTCCTCGTGTGGTAGGCCACACAGCTTGGTTTGCAGGTTATTTCTGTCACCCACACTGTCTTCCTCAGGTGGCTGTAAAGCGTGCCTCGCTGAAGGATGTGCTGACCCTGACTTCAGTCATGTTTTGGGCGGAAGGGAAGGGGAGGGGACAGGATACCAGAATGGTTTGAGGATCCAGACTTGTAATCGGATGCAAAAGGGAAGGTGGCAGGATGGTCAAATGCTCATCTGTCTAACAGGTGAACTGTGTTCACAGGTTCTGGGTTCAATTCCCAGTCTTGTCCTGTCCTCCCTGGTTGACAAGAAAATGGAACTGAATGACAAAGACCTTTGGATGACACTTGTCAACTAAGGCCTTTTGTGTATATGGAACAGGTTTTTAATGCAGAACATCTTGTGCACATGTTTAAAACCTGTCCCGCATTTTGGAAGAGTAGGTCACTTTATGGCAGTAAGAACAAATGACAAAATTTTTTAAATGCATGCACACAGGTGTCGTGTTTAGACACCATCCCTGAAGTTGGAATGTGGCTACCTAAGTGATTTTGGAGAGGGGGGGGGGGGGGGGGGGGGGGGCGAGAAATGGTTGCATACTAAAAAAAAAAAATCCCACTATTGGTGAACCTGGCAGTTCTAGCTGAGAAAGGTAGGAAGAAGAAGAAGACGAATCTGGTGCAGTGTGAAAGTGTAGATTTTAGTCACTGCTTAGCCATCACTCTGAAGGGATTTTCCCCTTTTGAAGTTGATACAGGTTCCACATCCATTCACTTGCAAGTCCTCCAGATGAGACTATAGTTCCATGTGCAAACACATGTTAAAAACCAAGCATCTGTGGAGTAGGCCAGCTATGGCCAGTGGTGTGGGTGATGTGAACACACCCAGCATTCACTCTGCATCATGGAGAGGGATAGGCTCTCTCTGGTCTGACTTGCCCAGAGCACAGTTTGAAAGTTTGTAACAGAGTGGATAATGCATCAGTATTTGCAATGGACTCTGCAGGAAACTAATTTTTTACTGATTGTGTGTGTGTGTGTGTGTGTGTGTGAGTGTGAGTGTGTGTGTGTGTGTGTGTGTGTGTGTGCGTGTGCGTGCATGCATGCATGCGTGCATGTGTGTGTGCAGGAGCAAACCGTAAGCTGGATGATGACGGGATCATGTTGGGGATCTATGAGGACATTCAGGAGGAGCTGAAGGACAGGACTCAGACCCTGATGGAGAAACAGCAACAGGTCTGTCTGTCCCTCTGCTGTTAGACTGTCATGCTGACTGTCAGCCAGCCACCATGGCACAGTGGTTAGCGTCTTGGATTCTGGACTGGAAGGTCCGGGTTCGATTCCCATAAGTCATAGGGATTTTTCTGGCTCCGGCCAGCTCTTACTCAGAGTGAGTGTGCTGTGGGCTCAGTGGGAAGACTGGGACCACATAGTCAAGCTTCATCCACTTTACGGATGCGAGTTTGAGAGTGTTGCTCAAATTACCTGACCAACACTGCAGGAGTCTGTATCTCTTGGACCCGGTTGAGGCTGGGATATATTATGATAGCAAGTGTAGAGTACAACCCTGTCAAGTAGTCTCAAAGCGGATGTAATGGTAGTGTTGAGAAGTATTATTTGTTATAAGAAGTATTATTTGTTATAAGAAGTATTATTTGTTATAAGAAGTATTATTTGTTGATATTTTAATTTTATGCATTTGATTAGTCAGCTCCAAATACTTTTTTTGTGTGTGTGCATACATATTTTTCATATCCTTTTCTACCCATTATGCTGTGTTCATTTTCGATATTATCATTTCTTTTTTTTGTCGTTGTCATTTTTGTCTTCCTGTATGAAACTGCCCTATTGACACATGGATACATAATGTCAAGAGTACAGTTGCTGTATCATTCACTAGAATACAAGACTGCATATTGAACTTGATTATTGACTTTTTCATTCATTTATTTATTTAGTTGTTTATCTATTTCATCCATGTTCTCTCAAGATGTATCTCTTGTTTATGTGCACATTTTCACTTTTTTGTGTAGATTTTCTGGGGCCTTTTGTTGTTGGTTCAGTTTTATTTTCTGTATAATCTTCACTCCATAATTCACTCATCTGTGTTCACACATCTTCACTCCATATTTCACTCATCTATGTTCACACCATCTTCACTATTTTACTGATCTATGTTCACACCATCTTCACTCCATATTTTACTCATCTATATTCACACATCTTCGCTATATTACTCATCCATGTTCACACACACCCTCACTCCATATTTCACTGATCTATGTTCACACTATCTTCACTCCATATTTGACTATTTCTCTATTTTTGAGATAATGAAATGTTTGAATTGAATTGATCCATGTTCACACATCTCCACTTAGTATTTCACTCATCTATATCACACATCTTCACTATATCTCTCATCCATGTTCACACATCTTCACTATATCACTGATCTATGTTCACACATGTTCACTCATGTTCACTCTATATTTCAGTATTTCTCTGTTTTTGAGATAAGAAAATGTTTGAATTGAATTGCATTGATCCATCTTCACACCATCTTCACTCCATATTTCACTTTTTCTCTATTTTTAAGATGATAAAATGTTTTAATTGGCTTGAATTGACATCCCCACTCACCCCCTGTGCTCCCCCTGGCGGCAGATTGAGGGCCTGGAGAGGGAGATAAGCGACCTTCAGGAGGAGTTCCAGAAGGAGCGAGTGGATTACCTGGACACCATTCGCCGCCAGGAGCGCCACCTGGCACTGCTCGACGCCATCCTGGCCCGCATCCAGCCCTGCCTGCGCCGCGACAGCAACTACTACAACCTGGACAGGGTGCGTGCTGAGAGCAGGTGGGACGAGGAGGGAGGGGGCTGGGTCCTGCCCAAGATGGTCCTCAGTCGCTCCCCTTTGCCCAACGCCACTGCCGGTCAGAATCCAGTCTTGTTTTTGTTTTTGTTTTCCTCTTTCAGTGTTTTGAAGTAGGGAATTTGTGTGTGTGTGTGTGTGTGTGTGTGTGTGTGTGTGTGTGTGTGTGTGTGTGTGTGTGTGTGTGTGTGTGTGTGAAAGTCAAAGTCAAAGTCAAAGTCAAAGTCAAAATTTTATTTCCAGACTGTACATTAAGCAATAAATTTGCTTTTTTTCATCATCATATATATATATATGTGTGTGTGTGTGTGTGTGTGTGTGTGTGTGTGTGTGTGTGCTTCAATATATATATATATATATATATATATATATATATATATATATATATATATATATATATATATATATATGTGTGTGTGTGTGTGTGTGTGTGTGTGTGTTTGTGTGCACATTACAGCAGGTGGCATGGTGGCAGGAGGGGTGAAGAATGGAGACAGCAATGGGGGAGACAGCCCTGAGGAGGACTTGAGTGATGACAGGCTCAGAGAGGTAGGGGCGAGCTGTCTACACACATAGTATATTTATCTATTTGTTTATTCTTTTATTCTTTTATTTATTTATCTATTGTTTTATTCTTTTATATCAAGGGTAATGGAATAAGCACTCATGTGCTTTTTAAACATCCAGTCCGCGCATGTATTCAGTTTTGGAAATTTTGTCATCTGTTCCCACCAGCACACAATGGCCTACTCTTTCGAAAAGCGGAACAGGCTTTAATGTGTGCACAAGATGTTCTACATGCGTTTGCACACAGAGCCTCGATTTATAGTCTCAGCACAGAGCTTCTCAGCCCCTGGGGTGATAGGGGTCAGTCAGGCCAGACCCTTGTGTGGAGTGCCTTGTGTAGCAGGCAGGACTGTATGCAGCACTTGTTCTGTTGTCTGCCTGCCAGTCTGGCAATGGCACTGCTCTGTGTAGAGTTTCATGTGATGCAATAGTTCACTCACTGAATAGGAAATCATTGGTGGTTTCACTTACCAGTGCTTCTGTTTGTTTTTTTATCATGGTTTCACTTACCAGTGCTTCTGTTTGTTTTTTTACCATGGTTTCACTTACCAGTGCTTCTGTTTGTTTTTTTACCATGGTTTCACTTACCACTGCTTCTGTTTGTTTTTTTACCATGGTTTCACTTACCAGTGCTTCTGTTTGTTTTTTATCATGGTTTCACTTACCAGTACTTCTGTTTGTTTTTTACCATGGTTTCACTTACCAGTGCTTCTGTTTGTTTTTTTACCATGGTTTCACTTACCAGTGCTTCTGTTTGTTTTTTTACCATGGTTTCACTTACCAGTGCTTCTGTTTGTTTTTTTACCATGGTTTCACTTACCAGTGCTTCTGTTTGTTTTTTTACCATGGTTTCACTTACCAGTGCTTCTGTTTGTTTTTTTACCATGGTTTCACTTACCAGTGCTTCTGTTTGTTTTTTATTACGCTGTTGTTTGTTGCACTGTTTCCTTAAAAATACACTAACTGCCATGTGGTATTACTGTCGTCATAATTTCTCCTAGTCATTTTTGGTTTTTGTGCAGTGTATATTCTAAGCATATTTTCTTTCTCTTTTTGTCATCGTCTATTGTTGGCAGCTTAAAAAGGCCACATGGATATCAAATATTCTTGTGCATGCAGTTGACACTTTTAAATTCTGAAAAGTGTCTTGCTGTAAGGTACCACAGCAGGTGAAGCTTCAGTCAACACCAAGACCTCTGATGAGGGCTCATCCAGGAGCCTTAACGCGAGTCAGGTCAGGCCAAAGGCATGGTTCTTGAACAAAAATGCCTTAAATACTGTCACTGAAAGACAATATTCCGTAGAATTTATCTTCTTTTTTAAATTTTTTATTGAATCGTAAGTCATTTTCAAAATGATTGAGAAGTTGTGAGTGGTTACCTGCACTTGTTTTCCTTCACTTCTTTTTCCTAAAAAATGTTGTTGTTGTTGTACGAGCCGTGGCCATGTCTTCACATTGCATTCTCCCTGTTGTTGCAGCGTTTGCGGAGGAGTGAGGATTTCAGCAGCTCTTACTTCAACACCCGACGACAGAGCCAGCTGGTGGGGGAACAGCTCCACAGACCAAGTGAGTGTGTGTGTGTGTGTGTGTGTGGTGTGTGTGTGTGTGTGTGTGTGTGTTGTGTGTGTGGTGTGTGTGTGTGTGTGTGTGTGTGTGTGTGTGTGTGTGTGTTTGAATACCCCCCTCCAAAAAAAAAAAGTTGTGATTTCAGAATTGAAAAAACAAAATGAGATTAGGGTGAGTTGTTTGTTTGTCTGGAAAAACAATATATTTATTTTAGATTTTCATAGAAACAAAGGTTAAAGTTTTGCAAAAAACCCCCAACATCTTCATTTCAGACCTAGAAACCAGCTCTGGCACCAAACTGTACGATGATTTTTTCCAGGTCTGAAAGACGTGAGGGAATCGTACACCTCCTCTCACCCGGCCCTGAACGGTTTCCATGGCGACGGCATGAGCAGCGACCTGCGGGCGGCCCAAGTTCACGGCCAGGTCATGTCAGACGAGGCCATGCGGCGACCTTCGCGACTGGATGCCCTGCCCTCCCTCGGCCCAGTGGGCAAGAGGGGGAAGAAGAAGAGAGGAGCATGGACCCCTTGTGATGGAGTTGGGGGTTCAGTTCTGTCAGGCAAGAACCGTGATAGCTGTGTAGACACTGCAGCTGTTAGAAGGTAGCGGCGTCATCTCGAGAGTTTTGGATTCATTTTGATTGGTTAGAATAGTCTGGACCAATCATCACAGTCATTGCTAGTTTCTCTTTTTTGATCTTTTCGTTTTTTATATCTTATATATTAAGCTGTTGTGACTTTGATGGCACAGTGATCTGACTCCCAGTGGTGTGTGATGTTGCCAGTCCTTGGTCAGTCCTCTGTGTGTAGAGCCCCACATTGGTGAGCTTTGTTATTCACTGTGATTTGCTTATGGCTGCCTCTAGCAGTGTCAGTCAGTCAGTCATCGTAGCCGTTGGTTATTGTTGAAATATTGTGATACTGATCCAGTCATTCCGTTCGTCATTTAGAGTTCAGGAGAATGTGATGAGAAAGGGAAAAAGGGAGAGAGAGAGAGAGAGAGAGAGAGAGAGAGAGGTGTGTGTGTGTGTGTGTGTGAGTGCGTGTGTGCATGCACACACATTTACCCCATGTATGTACATTTTTCATGTATGTCAGTTATTGGAGCTGTGTTACAGTGATCTTGATTCATAGTGATGGCAATGCTACGGACTCTGGGTAGAGGTATTTTTCCACTTTTTGAGGGGGATCATATTGAGAATCTTTTGCTTGCTAAGCATTGCACAGGCTTTAAAGGAGACTTCTTTCATCTGTCGTTCAGTTTATTCTTGCCAAAATCACTTCATGTGCCTGTGCATAATTTCATGCAGTAGAAGCATACTGCCAGTTTTTGTATAGAGTTTTTTGTGTGTTTATTTATTTATTTATTTTTTTTAGATAGACGTGCATTTAATTTTGTGGCATGGAATTGATTTTAATGTATTGGCATCGTCATACTGATCTTTGATTTAGTCATTGATGCATTTTTAGTTTTATTTACAATTTGTTAGAACAGTGACATTTTGCATGTGTTTAACATTGAAGAAATGGGTTATTTATTTATTTACATTGCATTCTGTTACATGTCAGAGCATTATGTGTGCACAGGTTTGCTCTGTGTGTGTGTGTGTGTGTGTGTGTGTGTGTGTGTGTGTGTGTGTGTGTGTGTGTGTGTTTATATATAAAGAGAGCGAAAGACACACACACACACACACACACACACACACACACACACACACACACACACACACACACACATCACACACACACTGTGCATATATAGTATACCTTATACCAGGGAACAAGTTGCATCAATTTGATATTGTTTACATTCATTTAATTTAAATATGAAAATGCACTTGGCTGTAGCGTGCAAAGATACGCAGCGATTCAAATCGACACAGAACATACTGTCAGAGGCAGGACGACAGAAGAAATTTAACAGATACAAAGTTTTTTGCCTACATTTTCAGGTTTGACATGGACAGGCTTTCTTTTTTGTTTAAGTCTACTTTAAAACACACAAGTGACCAAAGAAACAACTCTTTCTACGTGGACCGTTGCTTTAAACACTGTTGTTTCTCTGAAACGTTTTTGCCTTTTAACCTGCTGTGGCTGCCTGCATTCTCTGGTTTTGGGACCAGTTCCTGCAGCACTGGATACATTGCCAAACGTCAACTTGACTTGACTTGACTTGACTTGTTTTGACTTGACTTGACTTGACTTGACTTGACTTGACTTGTCGTGTCACTCTTCTTCTTCTTCTTGGGCCATTTTTCAGCAGCATTGGGCTGAATTAGCATTACTGATTTTTGTGTTTTTTTTTTCAAATAGCTTTATTGTTATTTATCTATATGCTGTTTCTTCAAACAATGGCTCTGACTGTCATTTTTGTGATTGTCTGGGACTTTTCCCCCTTTCCCTGTGAGAGCTTGGAGCCTTTTGAAGAGAGTTGTTTTGGATGAGTCTGATTCAAAATGTCTGAAGGTAACTAAGGTCAGAGGTGCAGGAAAAGTTGCTGAATGTACCATGCATGTCAGTTATGGTTTCGTTTCCGTCAGTTTATAGTCAGTGCTGAACGTATTACACATCTCAGTTGTGGTTTTGTTTCTTTCAGCTACTGTCAGTGCTTTTCCTTAATTTTTTTTTTATCACTGATGAACATTGAGTGTTTTTTCAGAAGAATGTTCCAGAAATATTATGTAACAAGTGCTGTATTTTGAAAGTTTGGTATTTTTTGTGGACACGTTGCCATTATTATGCACAAACTCTGGTCCATACTGCTGCATGGTCATTGCTAAAAGAAAAAAAAAAGGCAAAAAACTAAAACAAAAAAGCCTGTTATGAGCTAATCTTGCAAACAGGGGTGGGACAGCCTAGTGATGGAAGCGTTGAGTTTGGGATCTGACAGCCAGGCTTTGAGCCACCCCCCCCCCCCCCCCCCAAAAAAAAAAGGTGGCATACGCAAAATCTCATCATTGGTGAATCTCTGAGCTCAAGCCAAGGAACAGCCAAAAAAACAAACAAACCAACATACCATTATAAAAGGTGTGGTGATCACTACTAATGAATAAGCAACCTCCTCCCCAAAAACTAAAAAAAACAAAAAAGCCCACCTCAAAACAAAAATTCCCAGAAGAATACCAAACAGATTTAGCTCAGGGTCTTTCACAAAGCAGAAGAGAAAACAGTATAAAACATATAATAATGATGATCATTCCTTCATGGGCTGACTGAAGTAGAAAGAATCAAAACAAAGCAAATCAGGTATTGGTTCATATTGAAAAGAAGATAGATAGGAACTGAAAAAGTGGAAGGGGAGAGAAAGCAATATCACTATAATATCAAAGATCTAATTTTGTACTACCCCCCCCCCCCCCCCCCCCCCCCCCCTCATCCCGCAAACGAACTTGAAGAATGCTGTAAATGGTGGAAGTTTTGGTTTTTGACTTTCCTTCAGTTTATTTCAGCGCTAACTAAACATCATACTTGTCAGAACAGAAGTAGGTGTATGGACTGTCTGTGTCGCACAATACATATCACTGACTGGAGGCAGCTCAGGGGATAGGCAGGCAGCCTTCAGATGCCTCAAGTTCTGGCATGTGCTTTCTGGCCCTTTGATGTTGAGGGACAAAGTTGTGCTGCTGCTTTTTTCCTTTGTTGTGGATAAAGTCAGTAATCTTTTGTAATGCTTCCAGCAAAATGCGAGATACGTGCCATGCTGTCTTTAAGCTGTGACTGGGTGGGGGGGACACTGCTTGTGATGGGTGCTTTTCTTGGAGAATGGTTCGACTGATCATGTTCAGTTGATGGTCAAGGTACAGAAATTTTATAAATTCTCAATAAAAATATGTATAAGAAAAAAGAGTGCTGATATTATTATGCATCTGTAAAACTATGTCTATGTGGATTTTGCATTTTTTAAGCCTTTATTTGTCAGTAAGACCACTATAAAAGAAGCACAAGTCGCCATCTTTGCTTCTACAAAGAAAAAGAGTATTGTCTTCAGAAGTAGCTTTCTTTTCTGTTTCATTGCAAAGAGTACAAAGAAAAAGAACACTGATTTCTGAAGGGTTTTGTAACTAATGCAAACATTGTTCTTGCATGTTTTTTATAGCAGGTCTTTGCTATGTTACTCAAGTTTGGCTGGTTTGGTCACCAGCTGTGCTTTTGTTTGCAGTGATGAAGTCAGTAGATCGTGTATTTTAGTCTGGTATGAAGTGTTATGAACATGAACATATCAGTCTGTATGTTAGCAGACGATATAGTTTGGTTCCAAAACTGAGGCAGAAAGGCTGCACATTGTTTGGTTTTTGAAGTGTTATGAACAGAAGTATACACTTTATGTGGAATATGCATTCTCCTTAATAAGTAGCTGCCTTTTTTTCGTGTGTAAAAATGTGCCAACTTTTTTTTCAGTTACATGCCAGTACAAATATGTCCTTTGCGTTCAGCAAAGCAGCTGTTGTGAAATCATTGATGTTCTTTTTAAGACTTTGAAACTCCAGATTGTAAAACAAAATACCCCCAACCTTTTATCCTGAATATCTCTTTTGATACTGCCTGTTTTTCTGGTAGAGAGGTGTGGTAAGGAAGGCCTGTTCAGACAGCCCGTCTGGCTGCTCATTGTGTTTGTCCTCTCCATGCATGTCTGTTATCTGATGATCCGTCCAGCGCAAATTGATCTTTTTCTGTGTACATAGTGTGATGAGGGAATGAACCTCAAAGAATAGTTTTTATTTTGGTGTTAATGTATTCGTTATGTCAGGTTTATCATGTGTTTACACACTCGCCAGCTGTACCTCAGTCTGTAAGATACAGAACAATTTTGCTTTTTGTTTGATGTATTTTTTATACATACATTTTTAGACCAACTAACTAACTGCACACTTGAGGGTACTGTATGTTTTATACCCGATTTTACTACACAATTTATGGTGGATCAAAACATTGTGAAGGTGCATGCATGCCAGTGTCCCTGAAGTCAAGATGCATGTGTGCCAATGTCCTTATACATGCCAATGTCACTATGCACGCCAGTGTCCCTAAAGTCAAGAAGCATGCATGCCAGTGTCCCTAGTGTCAAGGTGCATGCATGCCAGTGTCCCTATACATGCCAGTGCCCCTATGCATGCCAATGTCCCTAATGTCAAGGTGCATGCATGCCAATGCCCCTATAATGCCAATGTCCCTACTGTCGGGGTGCATGCATGCCAATGTCCCTAATGTCACGGTGCATGCATGCCAATGCCCTATACATGCCAATGTCCCTAATGTCAAGGTGCATGTATGCCAGTGTCCCTAATCTCAAGGTGCATGCATGCCAATGTCCCTAATGTCAGGTGCATGCATGCCAGTGTCTCTAATGTCAAGGTGCATGCGTGCCAGTGTCCCTAATGTCAAGGTGCATGCATGCCAGTGTCCCTATACATGCGAACGTCCCTAACCAAGATTGTTATGCATTGTCATTAATTATGCATTGTCATTAATGCATAACTGCCTAACCATCTTCTGATGCCATGATTAGGTTCATTCATTCTAAAAAGAAAAATAAGCTATTGTTTAGAAAATAATTAACTCATATCTTTCTTCCCCAATTTTGGACCTTCAAATGCGCTGAATGTACCAGAACTTTATTACATTTCCCAAGTTTCCTCCATGCTGTGTGATCTTTTCAAGATTGTGCAAACTGCAAGTAACTGCCAAGAAATTACTCTGCATGCCAGAATTTTGGCACTAATAACTTTAGGGCAATGAGCAACAAGGGCAGTGAACAAGAATTTTGTGTTTTAAATTCTTTTTTGGTGATAAATGATAGGGCAGTAAATAAGATTGTTTTTTTCTAATGCTTTTGCTCCTAATCTTGCCCAAACTGCAGAACACACTGAACTGCGTACATGAGATGCACACTTACACATGAGCATGAATGCATACACAATTGCATGGTATGCATGCATTTTGAATTCACACACACACACGCACTCACACACTCATGCACGCACGTACGCATGCACACGCACACACATACACACACACACACACACACACTCACGCAACATGAAGCCATGTAAAAGTAAGTGCAAGTGTATCTGCCCTCGACTGGATGCTAGTTAATTTTCTTGCCAGGTGTGCCATAGGTGCCATTCAAATTTGTAAGCCCACATTTGTCTATAGGTGTACAGATCATGTGTTTTTTGCGCTTGCAGTTTGTTTTTCTAAAACCAAAATTGGTTTCACTGCCCAGTCAGATTAGCTTTGTGTCATTTTTTAGGCATGTCTTCAAAACAATTGTCTTATATGCTTTTTTGTGGTTCATTTTTGCTGATATATATGCTACATCCTATATTTTGTAGTTGAGTAAAATCATGTAGTTAGTTTTGACGAGTGCGTTCAGTGGCACACGCTTAGGGAAGCATTTTTGCTACATGTGGCCTTCACTTTTGTGGATTTCAGTGGAGGAAGCTGGTTGCAAAGTCTTCATTGGTCTACTGGACTATGGGATAGGCAAAGGTGAAGGTGAAGGACTTTATTTGACTTTTTCACAGTGATGATACAAGATGTACTCCTTTTTTATTTTTAGCAGCCCTGTTTTTGTTTCTCCACTGTTAATTTACCATTTCACATTACTGATCACTCTTACTGTTGACACATGTTTTCATGTTGATGACTGTGATTAAACCTGCGATTTGCATAAATGTGTCTTGTTTGATGAAGTTTATATTATGAAGATGTTTTTTTCTTTTCCATTTTTTTCATGCTCAAGAAATGCCAGGTAGAGTTCATTTACATGAAAGGGGTAGCATTTGAAAGTGAAAACTGCCTGTGTTATTTTTTTTTAACCAAAAATTGCTCATTTTGTTGTTGAAATAGCATCTGTGCAGTCCTTTTGTTTTTTTGGAGAGGGACATTGCTTTCCGCTTTGCTTTTTAGGGAGTTACACTGTCTCATTCTGCCTTGTAGCTGTGTGATATAGATGACTAACAGATATTAGCACTCTTGCAAAAAAAAGTCTTTCATGGATGTTAATTAGTGTTTATCGTGCTTGCGGAATCTTTTTATTCATTGTTAGGGCTTTCTGCTTCAGTTTTTGTTTATTTGTTTGTTTAGATTTTATTTTTCACTTGTCACAAAATCCCAGTGGACAAAGCTGAAAGGTCAGATCATAAATCAGAGAGGTTATAAACTGGCGGGAATATTGTTTAAAATCATAACCCAGTAGGAATCAGATTTGGAGATAACATTGTGAATGAAACTGTTTTTGTCAGGTATGTGTAAATCTGCAACATTTTACAATTAAAATTCATGCACAATTTTGTAAACTTCAGGAGTTCTGCAAAGCTAACAGAAAGAAATCACATTTGCAGTCACTTTTATTTTATTTTAGTCGTCTTCTCTTGCTTGCTTTACACCGTCAGATGTGTCTGAGAAAAACAAAGGTATGTCCTTTCCAGCTTCTCTCGTGGGCCGTACACCTGGGTTTGCAGGGCTATCTCCGTTGGCCACATAGACAGTAAAACTGGCTTTTCTCTACTGTTGACAAAATCTATTTACATTTTCTAAAAAATTGTTATTAAGATTTCTGTTAAGTTTGTGAAGCACAGTAAATCAGTGGAGTTGATTGAAGTCATCTTTAAAGGGAAAATCTAACCACTCTGTTTTGTCCTCAAAGAAAGAAATGATCTTTTTTTCTTCAGTTTCTACTTAACTTGAATGAAAAATCTATTAATGATTTGTACTCATTGAAGAATTGATGTTTTTTTGCTTTTTTTTAATTGTCAAGCAAATTTGCTATTTCTTGTTATTTAGCCTGTTTTTATCACTTACTGAGAATAAATTTATTTCACAGTAATGTGTTTTGGGCAGTTTGTAGAATTGGATGTGTGCTTGTATGTAGGTATATGTTAGAGTGCGTGTGTGCATGTGTGTTCGCGCACGTGTGTGTGTGTGTGTGTGTGTGTGCGTGCGTGCGTGCGTGCATGCGTGCGTGCGTGTGTGTGTGTATACTCTGAATGTAAATGAGGATCATTTGTCTCTTTTAGCTCTTCCTTTCTTTCTCCATGCATGTGTATGTACACACACACACACACACACACACACACACACACACACAC
>CM060337.1:1573971-1581471 GCA_030674155.1 Stramonita haemastoma
ACTTTTGATGACGGTGAAACATATTTTTCATAAACATTAAACAGTGTTTTCTGTGATGGTAAATCACACTTTTTATTACAATAATTTTTTTTTATCGTGGTGATTTGTATTTTTATGCTGAGAAATAGTACTTACTGTAAGGCTTTAGATATGGAATGTCGACAGTGCCAAAGATAACTTACATAGACAGTAGCATCCCCGAAGTCGGAGATGGTGGGCAAAAACAGTCGCATAGGCAAAAATCTTATTAATGGTAAACCTCAGAGCTGTAGCCGAGAAACAAAGAAATATGAACAGACAGTAGCCAGTTTCGGTGAATAAGTAAACAAGTGTTAATCATCGGAAACCAAAATTTTACTATACTACAATGTTGCTATGGCAAAGTTATGTATTTGAATCAAACGTGTCAATATCATGTTTTTGTTTGTTGTCGAGAATGCCATTTCTTACTTTTGGTACAGAGCTTAACGGTTTTATTGTGCCAGAATTTTTTAGATAATCATAGTTATATTGAAAGTGTTGCTGCACACAAACACTTGATTCCTCACCTCACCCACCTCATTCTTCTGACCGAATGGTCGTAGAGGAGACATGAGGATGTTGATAACGTTGTTCTCCTCCATCCAGACCGGTCCTCTGCTCTGCGGATCAGCGTTGCACTGTCCATCCTGGTCCACTCCTTGATGTTGTCCATCCAGTTCTTGGGTTGCCTTCCTCTGCGTCTGTCCCTTCCAAGGTTCCTTGAAGAACTGTCTTGGGCAGCGTGTTCTGTCGGGTGACGTGCCCAAACCAAGACAGCTTCCTCCTCTTTAATATTGACAGGAGGGGTTCCTGGGGGCCTGCCAGCTGTGCAACTTGGCCCCGCACAAAGTCGTTGGTCTTGTGATCCCTCCACGAGATCCCAAGGAGGCGTCTGAAGCATTTTGTTTCGAATGATTGTATTCTCTTGGTGGTTTCAGCTCTCAGAGTCCAACTTTCGCAGCCGTAGAGCAGTATGGACATAACTAGGGACTTGAAGATTTTCATCTTGGTATGGAAACTGATGTCTTTGCTCTTCCAGATCTTGCTGAGTTTTGCCATTGCCGATGTTGCCATGGCCAGTCTGGTCTTAATCTCTGTTGCAGAGCGGCCATCTTTGGTGAGAGTGGCACCAAGGTATTTGAAGGTGTCCACTTCTTCCAGTTGTTCTCCATTCATGAAGATTTGAGCATGGATGTTATTTGTGCTGTTGACCAAGACTTTACTCTTTTCAGTGTTCATTTCCATGCCGTATGCTCTTGCTCTGTCTGATAGTCTGTTTGTGAGATCCTGTAGCTCGGTGTTGCTGCCGCCCATTAGATCGATGTCGTCGGCAAAGCGTAGGTTGTTTATCATTCTTCCTCCTAAAGAGATGGTAAATTGGAAGTCGTGGAGGGTATCTCTCATGATGTTTTCAGGGAAGAGGTTGAACAAGATTGGGAATAGCAGGCAACCTTGTCGGATGCCAACTGTGGTCTTGAAGTAGTCACCTATCTGGCTGTTGAGGAGGACTGCACTGTTGGATGTAGCATACAGCGCCTGGATGGTTTGGACGAGATTCTCTTTATGCCAAAGTTTCTCAGGACCCGCCATAGACCTTCGAGCCACACTCTATCGAAGGCCTTCTTGAAGTCTATGAAGTTGTGGAATAAGTCTCTCTGGTGTTGTAGGCGTGTCTCCATCAGAATACGGCAGTTGAATATTTGCTCCACGGTGCTTCTGATACAGTACTCTGCAGATGTATTCAGATACATCTGTTATTTTTTTCGGAATATCCAGAACTCCTCTCTGAGTCAACAACTGTCGCAGGACACAACTGGACCAGTCACACTGCATACACTTGATTCCACGATATAGTAAATAATGGTTACGGCATTTGATACAGTGAACCAGCAGTCTGATGGAAGCCGTAGCTGAGTGGTTAAGACATTCGACGTCAATCCCATGGGTCCACGTCATGGGTTCGAATCTCGGCAGCGTATGGTGAATTAAGGGTGGGGATTTGTACAATCTCCCAGGTCAACATCAGATGCAGACCCGTCAGTGCCTAAATTCTCTTCATGTATATACCCACGCATAAGATCAAATATGCACGTTAAAGATCCCGTAGTTCATGTCAGCGTCGGTAGGTTTCGGAACACGAGCATACACAGTGTAATGAAATCCCCGAAGTCGGAAAGTGGCTACCTTCATGGTGGGCAAACAATGGTTGCATACGCAAAACCTCGGAGCTCTCGTCGAGGAAAAAAACAAACAAAACAATAAAGATAACAAACAATAAACAAAACAAAACAAACAACCCCCCCCCCCCCCTCAGTCATAGAATGTGCAGTGTGACAAAAACAACAAAATCAAACAGACTATCAAATCCAAACACCTCCTCCACCTCCCACCCCACCCCTATTCCAAGCAAAACATTACAAAGCCAGCCAAACAAACCTCACTTGAACCTAAGTTGTAAAATGCTTAGGTAAAATATTGCCTTTCTGTCCTGTTGAGACTAGTGTGGAGTTAATGCAAACAATAGCTATTCAAGGCATGAAACAGATGGTTTTCAGATGATAATTACCCCCTGTGGGAATTCCGGGGGCCTGTCAGTATAAATAGCATCCCCACCTTCTGGAAATTTTGGGCTAGGAATTCCCTCTTTTCCATCCCTCTCTTTGATTCTGCTGTGCTCCTTTTCTTCTTGTCACCTCCTTCTTGTCTACTTTCTCCTGTCTTGGTCCATTCTCCTGCTTTTTCGATACACTTAAAAGATCAGAATTTTCTTCCATGTCGAAGCCAGATGCCCGGGCTTGACTTGTCAGATGCTTAACGGCAGCACAACACATTTTCGCTCATGACAGACAGCAGTGGTTGCTGTGTGAGCGTTCGTTGAAGAGGAAAAATTCCAAACCCAGCAATTAGCATTTCCAGTGCTCAAAACTGCATAAAAAGAAATCGTATCTTTCTGTTCTGACTTGAGAATAAAGTCTTAAAGTATCGAATTTTCCCTTACACTTGGCGAAACAGGGAACCAGGTTGAAGACATGCAGTGGATTTATGCAGTAGCATTAAAGAGTTTGTGTATCTTTTATGAAGGTGTCATCATAAATGAAAAAGAAGTGCATTCAAGTTCTGAGATAAATGTCGATAGACCAGCTTCGAAAACTGTTGATAACCTGAACAACAAGTATGTGTGTTGGAGATGTTTATACAGATCACACGTTCTTTCATTTACTTTCGTCCGTCTACCCCCAAAGATGAAACTGTCAGACCCCCTTTCTTCGGGACCTGCAAAGACTTTCTTGCTAGGCGTCTTGGCAAACAGTAGATGAAGTAAAGAAGTGGAAAAAGAGGTGGGAAAAAAGAGGTGGGGAAAGAAATAAAATTTAATATCCAGGGGTAGACACGTTTGATCTTTGACGATTTTCGGAGAGCAGCAGAGGATAGAGAAGCATGCAACTTGTCAGTGAGAGAGTACCGTATGACCCATCAGGATAGAGAGGATGACGGATTCTGTGACTGCTGTTGAGGACATAATCATGTGGATGGTGGTTTTCAGATTAGTGGACACTTTGAGGTGTGCATTTATTTATTTTGTTGTTTATGACTTGTATTATGCATACTGTGTATGCACAGCCACTGGACCAAAAACAATGCGATGAGTGTGTCATTTTTCCCCGCAAACAGAACACTGCTGCATCTCTCTCTCTCTCTCTCTCTCTCTCTCTCTCTCTCTCTCTCTCTCTCTCTCTCTCTCTCTCTCTCTCTCTCTCTCTCTCTCTCTTCTCTCTCTTTTGGATGAGACTATAAACCGAGGCCCCGTGTGCGAATGCACGCAGAACATCTTGCGCACACGTTAAATCATGTTCCGCTTTTCGTAAGAGTAGGCCATCGTGTGCCGGTGGGAACATATGACATTTAGAAAACTGCATACACACGGGGACTAGATGTAAAAAAGCATATGATTGCTTCTTCCATTATCCTCTATATAAAAGAATAAATAAATAAATAAATAAATAAATAAATAAATAAATCTCCGCGCGCGTGCGCGTGTGTATATGCGTACGTGCGTGCGTGCGTGCGTACGTGTGTGTGTTGTTATTGCTGTTGTTGTTTCGATTTTACGTCTGTTTACTCAAAGTGATATTAGACAATGGGAAGGGGAGGGGACATTTAAGTTGATGGATGTGTGGAGTAAAATAGCTATGTAATGCATTGTTAAATAACGTAGACAGTACTCAGAAAAGGGATGAACAATGATAACAACAATACATAGGAAATCCTAAAAATGACATAATATAACTGTAACAAATGTCCTATGGGCCTGTTCGTTCACTATAGATTTTGTAATACGAAACGCCAAATTCAATTTTTTAAATATCTTATCCAAGGATTTCTCAGAAAAGGAGGGTGAGACTGCTTTTAGACTCTTTAGCTAAACATTCATATGCTTGTTAGTAATACTCTCACTACACAAACATTTGATATTTTTGCTACATTCTGTGATAAATGCGTTCAGTTTTATTCGAAAAAATAAAGCACTAGCCTTTCTTGCACAGACAAAACTTGTATAGGCCTCAGATAAATAAACTGAATTAGATATGTATTGTAGGTTGATTCATTTTTACATGGATGGTCAGTTAAAGTGTGTTCTAACCTGCCCTTATTAGTAAGGTCACCAGCCCTGATATTAGAGTTATTTGTGGACATAAATCTCAGCACACGTTTAGAGAGCTCATGTTGAAGTTGGGATTGAAAAATAAAGGAGAGGGAGGCCTGAGAATGAGAGGAGGGAGTTGCAGGAAGGGGGGGGGGGGGGGGGGGGGCATTACAAACAGATGTGCCTGCGCGTGCATGTGACTCATCAATACCTGCGTAGAAAAACAAATCGCCCTATTGAACGCGAATTGCATCAGCTTTGCGGCCACGCAGCTCCCTATAAATACCCCGCCTTGCGGCCACGCAGGTTATGAAGACGACACACAGCTGCAGAAAAGATAACTGGTTGACGACAGGAGAAGACAGCACATACAGGAGGTCGGCGTGAGGAAGACTGTTCATTCAGCGCAGAAAACAGCAGGAGACAAGGCCTTGGAGGCAACGTTTGGACCAGAAGAAGAAGAGAGGACATCTGCCCATCTTGCCTGGAGAGATGGCCAGCAAACACCTGGTGGTCAAAGCCACCCTGCAGTATCCTGAGGGACTGGAGCTAGGCTGCAGCCCCGATGTCCGGCGCTTCAAGCTGGTGCGGGAAAGTGCAGAGGACAAGAGAGACCTGCACTGTCGTCTGGTGGACACGCTCTCCACCGTCTTTCCCGACATCCAAGGAGTGGACTTCTCCCTCTTCTGGAAAGGTATGTATGAGTGTGTGTGGAGTGTGTGTGTTGTGTGTGTGTGTGTGTGTAGCTGGGGCCCAGTTTCTCTCAAGCACGTTTGAAATGAGGTACACCAGGGAGTAACATTTTTATATAGAGTAACTCCAGAATTTCTTTGAAGACAGCAAAGCGTTTTTCTATTGCACCAGAGAGGCTTTATTTCATTCAAACGTAGGTAGGTCTAATCTGGATTAAATCACTAATAACTTGTTTGCACTGTTTATGCTTCATTCAAGCTTAAATCCTGTTCTTATGCCTGAATAAAATGTTACAAGCAAAGTTCTGCAATGGTTTTGTTTCATTTTGATTTTTACCACTATCACCATTATTATCATCACTGTCGTCTGCTCACTCCTCATTGCTGGGTGTGCAGATGGTGAAGGTGACCTTGTGGAGTTCAGCACCATGGCGGAACTGCAGGCCGCCATTGACGCCATGTCTGATCACGTGCTCCGTGTCGTCATCATCGTCCACTTTGACGACATTGATGGTGAGTAAGGGGCCACTTTTGTAGCCTGACGTCAGACAGGCTTACTTGTTTAGTAAATCTGACCTTTCGTTGGTGGGTTGTTGTTTTTTCCTTCCTGGCTAGAGCTCCGAGGTTCACTGATGGTAATTTTTTTTTTGCTTCTGCAACTGTTTTTCTTCACCATTAAGGTGAGACACGGGTCCAAAAGTGGCCCAAATCATGTTTTTTAGAATTAAAATTGCTGGATACATTTATGGAGATTTACCTGTGTGAATTAAAAAAATTCAGACCATAAAAAATGTCTGTAGAAACAGGTATAGATAAAAAGGTTTAGGAGTTTGAAATATTCAGTTTTGGCGGCCATATTGGATTGTTTCCATGGCAGCAGTGCAGAAAACTGAGTAATTCTTTGATTTTTATGCTTTACAAGTGATGCCCTTTCAATATATGGCATAAATTTTAAATGGACTTGTAAACAAAATTTCATCAGTTTCGACCCCAGCACATCATACAGTATTGTTGACATAATATGACTACACCATATAAGCTTCTTTTCTTAGGAAAGTATATCCTTAACATGCAGGAGACTTGTTTACACATTACAGCTTTAGTAAAAGAGCAAAAAAGTTACTTTTTAAAATGAAGAGATTAACACAACAACAACAACAAAAAACAACGAAGAAAACCCAACAAGAGCAACTAAAAACGCAACTCCATCCTCCAACAAAAACAAAACAGAACAAAGCAACAACAACAACAAAAACACCCTGAAAATTATATTGATACACATATGTGTGTGTGTGTGTGTTGTGTGTGTGTGTGTGTGTGTGTGTGTGTGTGTGTGTGTGTTGTGTTGTGTTGTGTTGTGTTGTGCTGTGCTGTGCTGTGTGTGTGTGTGTGTGTGTGTGTGTGTGTGTGTGTGTGTGTGTGGTGTGTGTGTGTGTGTAGAAACAACAGATGCAGAGGCAGAGGGGAAGAGCGACAAGAAGGACAAGGCCAGCAAACGTGTCCGCTTTGCCCGCGCAGGCAGGAAGTTTCGCCGGAGAGTTCGAAGGAGAAGACGAGCCGCTCTCTCTGACTCCACGGTAAGGACAACAACAAAAAAAGAGAGGGGGGGGGGGGGGGGGGGATGGGAGGGGGGGGGGGGCACAGAATATATAGTGGGCCATTGCTTGTCAGAACAAATGACCCATCAATTGATTTCAAGTAAAAAAAAAAAAAAAAAAGACCCCCCAAAAACACAAAAAACAACAAAACCCACCCCTGACAACAACAGTGTGTTTGTGTGTGTGTGTGTTCTATTGATAGAGAGACAGAAAGACAGAGAAAGAGAGAGCCTGTGTGCATGTGGACCAAATGTATGATGAATCTTAGATGTAATTACTCGCAAAACCTTCGTCCATGACATTCGTAAAACATAATTTAGTCGCCAAAACTGCAGTCCTACTTAAAACTGGAAAAACAGAATACCATCGCTCTAGACATCAGGACTAAGCCCAGTGACTAATCTGTTACCGCCCTGTTCTGTCTTTCAGCAGGTGATCTCCAAAGAGTACCGTATCGGGGCCCGTGTTCTCATTCGGCGTCTGCACAAAGCAGACAGCAATGGCGAGGTGGAGCTGCCTCAACAAACTGACACCGCATTGGCTC
>CM060337.1:1583971-1593971 GCA_030674155.1 Stramonita haemastoma
CCTGTCCGGCTTTCGGAAGAGTAGGTCATTTCGTACATGTATGAACGGATGACAAAGTTAAAAAAAAATCCACATTGCATACAGACGTCGTGTTCAGACACCACCCTCGGAGTCAGAATGTGGCTACTAAACGGTGGGTGAAATGGGTCGCTTAAGCAGCATCTCACCATTGGTGAACCTCGGATCTCCAACCAAGGACCGAAATTTATTTTTAAAAAGGTAAAACCATGAATTAAAAAGTTATTTGTCTCTGTGTCCAACAGCCCGAGCAACACAACGTGGCCAAGGAATTCCGACAGGCGGTTCCGCGTGATGATGAAGCACCTCCACAGGAAGAAAGACAAACCAGCAGACGACCAAGAGAAGGCGGCCCTGGCGGCCTTGACCCCTGAGGTGCAGTCTTTCGTGACGAAGCTGGCAGAGGACTGGCACGGCATGCTGGGCGAGAAGAAGCCGCGTGTGGTGGCGAAGAGGATGAGGAAGAGGAGGAGGCCGCTGCCCCCAGGCCTGCAGAGGGACCACTACCTGTGGCTCTGCCGCTACTTCAGGCGCTGGCATGGCCGCCATGCTGCTCTGTGCTCCTGCATGGAGGGCTGGTCCAGTGGGGAGGATGAGGAGCACTTGAGTGAGGGGGAGGAGGGGGAGGAGGGGGAGGAGAGGGCCAGGGGGAAGGGGGGCAAGAAAAAAGAGTCGTCCTCTTCCTCTTCTGAGTCAGATTCTGACGATGACAAGAAGGTGGGTCTGTCTGTCTGTCTGTCTGTCTGTCTGTCTGTCTGTCTGTCTGTCTGTCTGTCTGTCTATCTATCTATCTATCTATCTATCTATCTATCTATCTATCTATCTATCTATCTATCTATCTATCTATCCCTTAGTCTGGCGACCATGGGGGCACCCCTGAAGACTTGACAACCAGTTCCCTCCATTCCTCTCTCTGTTCTGCCTTTCTGAGGGCTTTGTTGAGTTCTAGGCCTGTCCACTCACTGATGTTGTCCTCCCATCTCTTCCTTGGTCTGCCTCTTTTTCTTCCTCCTTGGAAGTGGGTCTGCTTTGGGAGATACCTTGACACGGGTTTGGAAGTTGATCTTTTACGCTGTGTGCCTGAATCGTTTTTTTTTTTTTTTTCTCGTGACATTTTCTTTTTTTGTAATGTTACTCCTTTACTCCCACCCTTATTTGCTGGACTGAAATAGTAGTATAATAATTAAACTTGATATATATATTTTTTGATAAACTGTGAGATACTTGAGAACGTTGGGTATGTGTGTGTGTGTGTGTGTGTGTGTGTGTGTTGTGTGTGTGTGTGTGTGTGTGTGTGTGTGTGGTTGTTGTTGTTGTTGTTGTTGTTGTTGTTGTACATTTATGTAAGTTTGGTTCAGAAATAGTGTTTGTTGAGACACAACAGAAACAGAAAAAACACCGACAGAAAAGCAAGCGTGGAAACAAACAAAAAGAAAAAGCGAAAACACAACTACTGGATTTGGGGGATTACGTTAATTAAAGGATATCATCATTCAAGATTCATTTGAAAATCTTGTGTAGGTCTGCATAACTAGCGATGGTCTTTGTCTACACAAACAACAACATCAACAACCCCCCAAAACAAAACAAAGCAAAACAAACCAAAAACCCTATGAAACGGTTGCCTTCTTTAAAATCTAAAGAAGTACCAAATGTTGTGTTGCTCTGAATTTGTTCCATTTTGATAATGCTGACATCAATGTTTAAGTCAGCTAGGTAGTTATGTGGTTTACTTGTTTGACTGACTACATCCTCTCTGTGCTCTCAAGCAGAAGAAGAAAGCAGTGCCCAAAGAGTTCGTCAAAGCCACCAGGCTGCTGGTGAATCGCCTCCACAACAGGAAAGCCACGCCCCGCAAGGACGACAACCCCGCCACTGACGATGACGTCATCCTGGCCGCCCTGACGCCAGAAGCCCGGGCCTTCGTGCAGAGCTTTGCGGAGGACTGGGACCGGAAGATGACGCACAAGTCTCCCCTCATCGTGGCCAGGAGGATGAGGAGGAGGGAGAGGGAGCTGCCCGGGGGCATCGAGGACCCGGCACGTGCAGTTCCTGTGCCGCTTCCTGGCGCGCTGGCACAGCAAGCACGCCGCCTTCTGCGCGGCCATGGGGCGTGGTCCAGTGGGGAGACGGGGGGAGAGACCAGCGGGGAGGAGAGGGCCTCCCTGAGGCGTAGGGCCCGCGTGACGGGCGCCCTGGAGATCAGCACAGCTTCAGAGCAGGAAGACACTGACTGCGTGGAGACGGTGAGTGGAGTTGGGTCTGCTGCAGTTAGGTCTGCTTCAGTTAGGCTTACTTCAGTCAGTTCTATTTTAGTCAGGTCGACTTCAGTCAGTCCTATTTTAGTCAGGTCGACTTCAGTCAGTCCTATTTTAGTCAGGTCGACTTCAGTCAGTCCTATTTTAGTCAGGTCGACTTCAGTCATCCTATTTAGGTCAGGTCGACTACGAGTCGTCCCTTTTTAGTCAGGTACAGTTTGCAGCAAGTCCTATGTTAGTCAGACGACTTCCAGTTAGGTCTACTTCAGTTAGGTCTTTTAGTTAGGTCTACTTCAGTGATGATCAGGAAAGGGAGACGTGATCAAGGCTTCAACACACTGAAAGTTAACTCTTCATCTTGTGTAAATTGATATATTTAATGAAAAGGGAATATAACTGCTTTGGAAATGGGTGTATCTTACACCCCCAAAAATGTCTCAAGATGTCGTGCCAAAAGAAACTTTTTTTTCAAAACAATGGCATAGAGATAGCTCTAACAGATTTAAAACATACGACAGCTAAGGTATTTTTTTTGTTTTCAAATTAAAAAACAAACGATTTCCATCAAGGTTGATATTTCACATATCATTGTGTCAAAACGTTCACAGTGTGTGCTCCTTTGATCAGCTCTAGTTTTGATTGGTAATAGATTGAAGAACATTTTCACTACACTTTATTCAGAAAAAGGCAAAAGGAAAAAAATAATGGAAAAATAGACGAATTAAACTGCACTTTCCAGTTTTGTTAAAACAAACGAGCAAAAAACACGATAATTAAAAAAAAACAACATTTCATCACGTGCATTCCATTTTGATACAGTATTTGGCAGACCTAATGTATATCATAATTGTACAATTGCTCCTCCAGTGCTCCTTTACTGACTCAGAACCCTCTCTCTGCCAGGCCTGCAAACCGGTGTCCAAGGAGTTCCGCACAGGGGTCCGGCAGTGGCTGAACCAGCAGCACAGGAAGCCTGCAGCTGCAGCAGCTGCCGGCAAAAAGGCCAAGGCCAAGGACGACAAGGAGAAGACCACTCTTTCTCCGGAAGTTCAGCAGTTCCTCAGCGTTTCGCAGACGACTGGCACAGCAAGGTGGCCACCAGTCGACCTCGCGCCGTGTCGCGGGAGATGAAGGGTGCCGGGGAGAAGGGCGTGCCTCTGCCCTCCACGATGGAGCGTGAGCAGTTCCCCTGGCTCTGCTGCTACATGGCCCGCTGGCACCGGAAACACGCCGCCAAGTGTGACGTCATCTCCGGTGGGGACGTTGTGGAGGCTAAAGCATGAGGATCAGGCGTCACAAGTCGATGGACTTTGTCTTTAGAAATTTTTTTTTAAATTAAAAGGTCTTGATCATTTGTACTTGCACATTTACCTATTTTGTTATTTTTTTTCTTTTTTTTTATTTCTAGGTCTAAACATGTGTAGTATCTGTTTTGATTGCTGTCACAGTTCAAAATTTCTATTTTAACACTAAACGATGCTTTCTTTGTTAAGTTGTGTTTATATATGTGTTTGTGCATTCTGTTGTGAAACTCACTTGCAGACTGTTTCATCCCCAATTTTGCAAATTTTAGTTAAAGCCTGGGCATTCCAACATTTTTAGGTTAAAGGTCAGTTCAGTTTGTTGCATATAACTAAACCGATGATGTCAAAACAGGACGTTGTATCTTTCATCCCAATAGCAAAAATAGAAAAAAAAATAAAGCCCCCCCCCCCCCCCCCCTCCCCCTTCACCCTTTTCAATTTTTCGATCTACACTCTATTATAGAGAAGAATTGTATAATATCTAGTAACAGAAACTCTAAGCATTTTCACCACTTCTAGTCCTTATCAGTGTTTTTCATTTAGTGTAATGTGGGTTGATATTTTTTCCATGGATGGTGTTTATGGTTTGGATTGTAGACTGCAGTAAGGTGTTTTAAAGATTTTTTATGGACAGTACCATGCTTTGAGAAACAGATAGGTGAGATTCATGATCGGGTCTGGATTATATCGATCTTCATTTGTAGAAGCAGAACTGATTCGTGGAACCAGTCTTGATTGCATGATTATTCTCTCTCTCTTTCTCTCTCCCCTCTCTCTCTCTCTCTCTCTCTCTCTCTCTCTCTCTCTCTCTCTCTTCTCTCTCTTTTTCTCTCTCTCTCCTCTCTCTCTCTTCTTTCTATCTCTTTTATATATATATATATATATATATATATATATATATATATATATATATATATATATATATATATATGCCTACAACATGTGTTACCAGCTGAGGGATTTTCATGCTTTTTGGCATGAATGGTAGACTGTAAAAGACAGAGGGTTTGTCAGCAGGAGTTGTAGGAGATTTGTTATGCATTTAACCTTTGTGTTGCTCGATGGAATGCCTGACTTTTGTCGCGGAGTGTAGAAGGAAGTAGCATAGTATGTCTCTCCTCAAGGAGTCGGAATGGTACCTAAGAAGGGGGGGGGGGGGGGGGTCAGAAGCAAGACCTGTATGCAGAAAAGGGACTGAAGAGAGAAGGTAGATCACAGGAGGATATGTATTGGCAACGCGCCCCAATGAGAGAAAAACCCCTTTCATTTTTTTTCTCCAGGAATGATGACACCATGCGTGATTCATAGCGTATTGGGTCTTTCTACTGAGTTATCTCCCCTGTTGTTTGAACTGTTCCCTGGGTCTTAAAAACACGCTGAAGCCTACCCAGGATTATGACGTAATTTTCTGTATGATAATTCTATCACGTAGCATGAGATGTAAGACATTTATTTGGTGATCAGCTGTCTGTATCTACCCTGACATAAATAAGACTTGCAAAACAAAAAAGAAAATAATCGAATATTAGGATTAAAAAAAAAAAGATATTGTGTAAGAATGAAAAAGTCTATCCAAAAGATCATGGCGGTTTTGTTTTAACTATGGTTCCTGACGTTGTCTCTAAGATTATTATTATTTTTTTTTTACCTTTGTATTGTTTCTACTTTGTGGGAAATAAAAAGAAAACCATGGTATTAATCTTTGTCGAGTTGCTGAATGTGGAATGAAAGGAGCATCACCTTTGGCTTCAAGATAAAAAAGACTGATTCCTGCCCTGATCAGGTCCATATTTTAAAGGTGTGAAACCTGGACTGTAACAGCTGCTAGTGAAAGAAGGGTAGGTTTGATGGAGAGGGAGGCTTCCCCAAACTCATAGCCAACGAGGAAGGGAAAAGCAGAATTGTCCACGCCGCGGAGGTGATGAAATGAGCTAGGGTGGTGATGGTGGACTGCCTGGTCTTTCTCTCCCACCCTAGTGTTGTTCAACTCTCAGTTCATATCTCTCGGCTTGTGATATGAATTCCTTTTTCCCGTTGACAATGTTGTTCTGGTGTCCCATAAGCTATGTGATCGTAGGGGAGCGAGGCATCAGAGACCTCAGCTTCTCCAGGGGCCAGTATATTGAGGGCGGCTCCCATCTCCTCTCCCTCACTGCTTTACCTTCCCTGACCCTAAAGAGGGCAGGTACCCATTTACAGCTGGGTGAACTGGGGGACTATACTGAAGCCAAGGCACGCCAAAGGTCACCCATCCACTTGGTAACCACGCTCGATGCTGCTGAACATTAACTTGGGGAAAGCGAGTGCTGTGACCACTGAGCTATCCCGTCCCCCTTTCACCTTTACCTTTCAGTGTTGATCTGAATTGAAGGGCGTTGTGTGAGAACAATCTTAGGATAACGACATTCTGCATGCCTGCGCTTTCCACTTGAAAAGAAACCACAGACAGTGCTATGCTTTCACACAGCTGCCTTTAGTGGCCTTAAGGGCAGTGAGGCTGTCATCTCGGCTGAAACATGGCGGAAAGCTCTCAAAAACTGTAAGAGCTGAGGAGTGATGCCTTCAATTCAATTCACGATTCAATCTTAATACTCTATACTCAATAACTCTTTTAAGCTATAGAGAAACGAAAAGCATGCCTATCAGTAAATGAATGACTGGTACAAAAAAGGAAGAGCAAGACACAAGTACACAAAGGACAAAAGTAATGATAATGAATTGGACTTGGTAACGTTGATGCAGCCTAAGTGGATGGGAAATTACTCATATACTTTCAGGAAATAGGTCTAGACAGGTATCTGAAGAGAGAGAGAGAGAGAGAGAGAGAGAGAGAGAGATTGCTGGTAACCAGACAAGGGAAGCTACTCCCTGAGAGAGAGAGAGAGAGAGAGAGAGAGAGGAGAGAGAGAGAGAGAGAGAGAGAGAGAGAGAGAGAGAGTGTATTTCTTTGTTAATTTGTACATAAAAAATGTCAAGTAATAGGCCTGGATCTACACGGTAACATCAATGGGGAAACTCAGATCTCTCTCTCTCTCTCTCTCTCTCTCTCTCTCTCTCTCTCTCTCTCTCTCTCTCTCTCTCTCTCTCTCTCTCTCTCTCTCTCTCTCTCTCTCTCTCTCTCCTCTCTCTCTTATTTTAAATATTAAAAAACCTTACCATTTAAAAAAAAGAAGGAGAAACATTAGATCTAGATCTAGCAACAAGACCGCAGCTTTATCACTTCAAAATGTTTCTGAAGAAATGAGTTATTTGATCTAAACTTTGTTTTTCAACAAGTGACATTTGGAAACCTCTCTTGCCTACACAGAATTCATGCAAACATTTTGTTCGCACTGGTTTTATAGGTCAGACAGGAAATCTCGATTAAAAAAAAATCTCAAAGCTGCTGGAAAAGAGAGGAGGTGGAAGGGGGGAGGGGGGAAGAGACATTCTTGTGACGTAATACATCTGACTCCAGCACTGAAACATGTCGTCAAAGTTTAGGCTGTGCGTCACCATTTGTGATCCGGGTCTTAGTGTTGTTTCCTCCCACTTTTTTCCCCCTCCAGGAAAGCGAGAGTTAGGGCAACGGACTGAGAGAGATCTGGCCAGTCCCTTCTCTGTGCACCATGGTTGTCACCAGTAAAGACCCGCCCAAGCGGTTTCCGCTGGTGCAACCACTCTTCCACGAAACCTACATGCAAGCCATGTACAACCAGAAATTACATGTCGGATCATTGGCGTAGGATTGATTACGGTATGCCAGCTTTACCCAATGAATAGTCGTAGTTTTTGTTTTGTTTTGTTTTGTTTTGGTCATACTAAACACATAATTTATGTGCACAGGTGGCGTTTACAGATCTTTTTGTTTCTCATATTCATAAGTCTAGTTGTCAAGATTGACTGGCAAGAATTTTGTGTCACAAGTTTTGATGAGACTAGTTTGGCTGAAGTGTGTTCTAGAATAATTATGAGCAATACGAAAATCTGATCCAGTAAAATCAGAGAAATAGGCCCAACCTGTAGCCTTGGTCAAACCTTGAGGACTTGCTGGGATTGTCCTGTTTCATAACTCACCGACTGCTGGCATGAATCACAGGCGTTGATGTTGTTAGACGTTCCCCAGCTTCAGCACCCTGGGGGGGATATCCAGAGTATTGCAGGCTTTATTCATCACTTGGGAATCTGTGTGAGTTACTACACTGGATGAGGAGTTTGCTAGCATGAATTTTGTTTTTAATATGTCGCTATATAGGCAGCCACACTCCGACTGAAAAGACTTGTTTTTCTCTTAATACGAGGAGCTTGACCAGGTTTTAAGGTTCAAAATTGCCCCCCATAGGGATGTCGAGGGTCTGTCCGTATAAATAGCATCCCCACTTTCTGGAAACCTCTGAGCTCGGGACTCCCTCTTTTCTATCCTTCTCTTTGTCTCTTAACAGTACCTTTATTTCATGTCGCCTCTTTCATGTCTGTTTTCTGCCCTCTTGATCCATTCTCCTACCTCCCCCCTCCCCCCCCCCAAGAGAGACTTAAAGTAAAACAATTCTCTATCACCCCCGAGTGGGACGCTGTGGGCTTGCCTTGTCAGGTGCTTTACGGCAGGGCAACGCATTTCCGCGCAACAGTTGCTGTCTGAGCAATCGACAAAGAAGAAAGAAGTTTCAAAGCATAACTTCCACATTGTGATGTAGGCCATAGCACTTTCCTTGCACCAATCATCGGCACAGTTTTTGGCCAGGGGCAGAACCAGGGGGGGGGGGGGGGGGGGGGGGGGGGGACTGAAAGTTGTGGAATTCAGTATGCTGTACATTCATCTATAAAAGTAAAAAGGTAAAGGTGTTCCCATTACCAATGTTTTTTTCTATTTCTTTATTACCACTTTATGTCACAGCAGATTTCTCTACGTGAAATTCGGGCTGCTCTCTCTGGGGAGAGGCGCGTTGTCACAAGTGCAGCGCCATCCATTTTTTTCTTCATTTTCCTGTCTGCAACTTATTAATTTTTTGTTTCCCTATCAAAGTGGCTTTTTTCAACAGAATTTTGCCAGGGACAACCGTCTTGTTGTAGTGGGTTCTTTTACGTGCGATAAATAATGTGTAACACACGGGAATTTTGTTTATCGTCTCATCCGAAAGATTAGCACCCAGACCACCACTCATGGTCCACTGGATGGGGAAGAAATTTTGGGCCCAAAGATACGAACCACCGCACACGTCGACCTGGACTTTCCGCTTTCTAGACAGGCGCATTACCTCTAGACCATCGATCCATGTGGTCGTAGGGGAGCGAGGCATCAGAGACCTCAGCTTCTCTAGGGGCCAGCATTTGAGGGGCGCGCCCCATCTCTTCTCCCTTTGGTGATTTTCCTTCCCTGATCCTAAAGAGGGCAGGTAACCTACCCATTTACAACTGGGTGAATCTGTGTGTGTGTGTGTGTGTGTGTGTGTGTGTGTGTGTGTGTGTGTGTGTGTGTGTGTGTGTGTGACAGCACAACCCATGGTTGACGACGGTCCCCCAAGCACTGTCACCAATCCACGAATGAAATTAAAGCACATCTTGGTAAGTAAGTGTACAGATACCCCCCCCCCCCCCAAAAAAAAAAAAAAAAAAAAAAAAAGAAGAAAAAAAAAAGATGCAGATAATTTCTGTGCTATCACACCATGGTGCAGGTGCCGACACAAAATGCATTCACATACACACATACGCACGCGCGCACGCACACACACACGCACGAACTCCACACACGCATGCAGGTACACATACACATTCATTTCTTTCTTCATTTTTTATTTTATTTTATACTACTTTGTGTCACAGCAGATTTCTCTGCGTGAAATTCGGGCTGCCTTCCCTGGGGAGAGCCCGTCGCCACAAGTGCAGCGCCTACCCATTTTAAAAAATATTTTATTTATTTATATATACAGCCCCGCTCTGGGGACTCCAACTCCCCGATTTTTCCTCAGGGATGGTGTCTAAACACGACACCTGTGTGCATGCTGGGTTATCTTTTTTATATAATTTTGCCACCCGCTCCTACCGGCACACAATGGCCTGCTCTTCCGAAAGGCAGAACGGGGTTTTAACGTGTGTGCAAGATGTTCTGCGTGCGTTCGCACACGGAGCCTCGGTTTACAGTCTCATCCGAATGACTGACTGACTGACGAATTGTGCCATGACAAACATGTGCATATACATACATAAACACTGTGCCTGTGCGCACGCGCGCGCCACACCCCCACACACACACCACACACACACACACACACACACACACACACACACACACACACACACACACACACACACAACAACACACACATTTTGCAACGACAAACATGCACACGCCTACACGTACACGTACAATTTGCAAACGCACACGCATGCGGGCACACCACCCACACACACACACACACACACACACACACACACACACACACA
>CM060337.1:1601471-1648971 GCA_030674155.1 Stramonita haemastoma
TTTCATCTTGTGCTTTTTTATTGTAAGTGCACACAACCACAGCACACACACACACACACACAGCACCCACTAAACACACACAGACCACACACACACAACAATACTGCACACAATACACATACATATATATATATATATATATATATATATATATATATATATATATATATATATATTGTGTGTGTGTGTGTGTGTGTGTGTGTGCTGCGTGCGTGCGTGCGTGCGTGCGTGCGTGCGTGGTGCGTGTGTAATGTTGTTTTACCATTCTATGTCTCCATAATTATTTCAATGTTGGTTCATTGTTTTCTTACTGAATGCTGTTTTCCCCTTTCCCATCTTTCTTGGATTTTACTCATGTTATGTTTTGCCCTGTTGGTTTCTTTTCATATCCAATCTTTTCCCATATTTGGGTGGTTTTTTTATTTCTCATTGTTCTGTTTCGCCCTGTTGGCTTTTTGTGTTAAAAAAAATCGAATGGCATTTTATTCTCCCATTTTGTACCGTCCATTCCGTGCTGTCATCACTCCATTTATCCCCCATCTTGCTCCCTTCAAACTCTGTGTGTGTGTGTGTGTGTGTGTGTGTGTGTGTGTGTGTGTGTGTGTGTGTGTGTGTGTGTGTGTGTGTGTTGTTTGTGTGAGAGAGAGACGAGAGAGAGACAGACGAGACAAGAGAGAGAACCTGGGGAAGCTTCAGGATAGAAGCGAAAACTTGCTAAAAAAAATATAGAGATGAAACTGAACACAGTTGTGTTTTTATTATTAATTTACCATTTTACCTCAACTGTGTGCTTGGAGGGAGTGGTGCCCAGCAGATTTATGGGATTTATCAAGTCAAAGTCAACCATATATATATATATATATATATATATATATATATATATATATATATATATATATATATATAATATATATATATATATATGGCGGGTGGGAAGCAACGCTCGTGGGTCTTGGCGGCGCGGGTCCGTAAGCCATCCATGTCGATCTTCACAGCACTAGCATGTGGTCACACTGATGGACACCAGAGAGAATAAGGGAGAATGTTGGAAAATGGTGGGGTTTGTGGGTGGTTTTATATATATATATATATATATATATATATATATATATATATATATATATATATATATATATATATATATATATATTATGGGATAAAGATGCGTATCATCCATATCAGCGTCCAAACTTGCCCCAATCTGTCAGCTACAGAACCTTGGCTTGTGGGAGGTCATCTGAAACCCCTACAGGAGAAACAAAGACACCACTAACTTCCCACATCCCTAGATTCGAACCCGTTCCTTGTAGATCTGGAGTCCTATACTATTACTCCTCAGCTACCCTTCTCTCCCTTCTATCCAACCACCCCCCTCCCCCACCCGCTTCTCGTCCATCACGCGCATGCATTCACACACGCGCATACCCAAGTGCATACTTGCACATTGACTTTACGCAAGCACGGGAAAATAAAGGGTAAAGGAGACAGGCCGGACAGATAAGAAACAGATAGACTGAAACACAGATCCAAAATACAACAGAAGACACCTTCCCTCAAAAAAAAAGACACACACACACACACACACACACACACACACACACACACACACACACACACACACACACACACACACACACACACACATTTATACATTACAGTTATATATATGTATATATATATATATATACACATAATATATAATACATAATAATATATACATAATACATACATACACATATACATATATAGATATCTATCTATATATATATACATATATATATTATATACACATATACAACATTCAAAACAAAACAAAAAACCCACCCAAACCCCACCATTTTCCAACATCCTCAGTTTCTCCCTTATTCTCTCTGGTGTCCGTCAGTGTGATCACACTGCCAGTGCTGTGAAGATCGACATGGATGGCTTACGAACCCGCACGGCCAAGACGCACGAGCGTTGCTTCCCGCCCGCCAAGCTGGAGCCCATCCGCGCCGTGGCCTTGCCCCGAATCTACCGGTCCCAGGCCGTGTTCGCCTTCCACACGGACCACAGCAAGTGCTTCGCTGACTGCAGACTGGCCACGCCCTGCATCCGAACAGCCCCCCTCAGCCCCACCGTCCTCAAACGAAGTGAGGAGGGAGTGGGGGGGGGGGGGGGGAGTGTTCTCTTTCTTTCTATTTGGAGGGGGGGGGGGGGGGGTGTTTTTTGCGTTTTGGGCTGAAGTGTGTTTGTACTTTGGGCTGAAGTGTGTTTGTATTTGGGCTGAAGTGTTTTGTGCTTTGGGCTGAACGTGTACTTTGGTGAAGTGTTGTCTTGAGCTGAAGTGTGTTGTACTTTGGGCTGAAGTGTGTTGTACTTTGGGATGAAGTGTGTTTGTATTTGGGCTGAAGCGTGTTTGTACTTTGGGCTGAAGTGTATTTGTACTGTGACTGAAGTGTGTTTGTACTTTGGCTGAAGTGTGTTTGTACTGTGAAATGAAGTGTGTTTGTACTTTGGCTAAAGTGTGTTTGTACTGTGGATTGAAGTGTGTTTGTACTTTGGCTAAAATGTATTTGTACCTTGGTGGAGTGCGTGAGTTTAGGCTGAAGTGTTAACTGTTCTTGGTCATAGACGAGGAGTAAGTGTCTTTATTCTTTTCATTGTTTTTGTTTTAAACACACACACACACACACACACACACACACACACACACACACACACACACACACACACGAGCGCCACACACACACACACGCACGACACACACACACACACACACACACACACACACACACACACACACACACACACACACACACACACACACACACACACCACACATATGTGTATATACCGTTCTATATACGCGCACGTACACACTGTTGAATGTCAAGACATGGTGATCATCCTCATCAGTATAAGTACAACGCTGACAAGGTCAGGTGCAGGCTGTGCTTCCTCTGCCACTGACTGCATGTTGTGGCGCTGTGTCTGTCATCCTCAGTGGCCACCTACCCCGTGGCCACCACCAGAGCACACAAGCTGCGGAGCAAGGCCGTGAAGACGTGGATAGACACTGTGCTGCCCGAACTCACCAAGTACTGGGACCTCGACAAGTCACGTGTGTACTCTTGTGCTCTGTCTGTCTGTGTGTGTGTGTGTGTGTTGGATGTGCATAAGGTGTCTGAGGCAGAATGGAGGGAGAGAGATGGAGTGTTCAGGTGAAGACAGTTATGGAAACTGGAGAGTGCAGCTGTGTGGAGCCATTTATAACAGAGGAACCATCCTGTATTGTGCTTCACTCCGTGTGAGACAGGCAGGCAGTGAAGATACTGAAAGTGAGGAATGGCGTGTTCAGATTGTCCCCCATTTCTATGACTAGCTGCAGAGTTGTGTATGCGCTGAGAGGAGAGGATGAATGGTGCTGGTAGAGCAGCCCAAAGAGTGGTCCAATGGGAAAGAACGGCAGGTGTGACAAGCTTGGATGTTGTGTCAGTGCACAGATACTTGCGATATTCCATGAATATGCCATATTTGATAGACCCATGGCTTGCAGGTCTTGGTGATTAGTTTTTGCATAGAATGTGTTTATAACAACACCGAGATGCTTCACAGAGGTGGACAGTGGATCCGACGTGTTGTCAAATTCTAATCAAGTTGCTGTAGTGGAGGAGAGTTTTTGTTTGAAAGAAAAATAGAAGGAAGTTCAGACTGGCTGTGGATGGAAGGCAGAAGCTTGCCTTCACAGATCCCCCAAAACTGAGGTGAGGGGAAAAAAGAGATTTCATGGAAAGCATTGAGGAGAGTGATAGTGTGCCTTTGCTGAATGAATCAAGAGTTTGACTGTTTATTCATTTTCAAAAAAGCTGTTTATTGATTTCAGTCTTTGTTTTCTGTCACTGTTGATTTCGTTGCCAGCATTTTGTACTTTGCCACCAGACCATCCCAGGCGAACCATGGCCCCAGGCCTGTCAGGCAGGAGAGGGTCAGTGGAGGGGCGTGCTGGGTGTCTAGCAGCTGGCGGAGAACAGTGTTGTGTTTAGTGAGAGGTGTCATTGGTCTGGTCATCATTCAGCTGCTTACAGTGAGGAAGATGTGAATAAATATGACCTTCAGACTATGACGGGTGACACACTTTATCTCTCTGAGAGGCTTTGCCATGCTGAGGAAGGAAAGAAAGAAGGGCAGAATGGACCTGAATTCAGCTCATCAGTGGCGGTTACAGATTTGACCAGAATGTGTGAAACATGGGTAATGAGCCAGTGTAAGATATGTACAGAGTTTAACTGTGAGCCAGTGTAAGATATGTCCAGATCTGTGTGTCGCTTCCTTGACCAGCTTGGCAAGAGTAAGGTTAGACAGAGAAAGAGAAAGGCGCTTGAGATCAAGAGAAGACAGGAGGGACAGAGATCTCCTGGGTCTGACCCCTCACCAGTGGACCAGTCTGGTCACTGTTTTCTGCACGCGAGGTGGGAATCACCCCAAGTCACTGGTCACCTGGCTTCTGTCCTGCACTGTCTGATGGTGAATATCACTTCACAAAGTCACCATCGGTCACTGTCTGTTCACTGTCTATGTGGATTACTCACAAGTCCATCTGGTCACGGCTTCTGTCCTGCACTGTCTGATGGTGATATATCACATTCAGGTACCGGCGTTGCCTGTGCATGGTAATTGCATGGTTTTTTCTTATTATTAACAAACAAATTGCAGACTGAGGCAGTGTGTATCTGTAGCCTTACTGTGCTGTTGTCAGCAGGCTGTTCTCCTTCAGCATGATGCTACAACACACAGCCCCACATGGTCAGCGGGGTGCAGACTGCAAGAGAGAATGAAGCACAGCAGAGGAAGGAGGAGGAAGGAAGGAAGGAAGGAAGGAAGGGTCACTGTTGGCAACCTTCCACATCCTCTCGCTGCATGCTGGTTTCTGATGACTTGACTTTTGCAGTAAACATATTTTGACATCAATGTATGTGTCGGGCTATTAAAAAAATCCAATTTGCCACATAGCAATAGTACTGTCATCCACTTTTCTATGAGTCCTGCCACTTTGGTGAAGAGTCACTTTTAGCCTGCAGCGTATTCCTCTGAATCAACCCGCCATTGGGGCTCCTTTCTGGTCAGACAAAACGTCATCCATGTCAGTGAGGATTCTGGCACAGTGTGCCTGAGCTGGGTTATTTTTACCTCCTGACTTACCATGTAGACCATACATACCATGCATACCCCAAGACTCCTTTGCAGTCCCAACTAGGTTGCTTTCTGACTTGTGGTTTCTTTTTTCTGATTTGTGATAGTTTCAGATAGCCAAAACGTCTGCGACAAGAAAGAAAAGGAGAAAAACCTCAACCACAGTGCTGTTTCCTCGTTTGAAGGAAACTACCAAGAGCCTGCCAAAGAGAGTCCCCTCCAGAAAAACGCCAAAAGAGTCCCCGCCAGATAAACATTAAAGAGAGTGCCCACCAGAAAAACACCAACCAAAGCGCTATTTCTTCATATGAAGGAAACTACCAAGAGTCCGTCAAAGAGAGTCCCCGCCAGGTGGATTTACACCTGGACAAACTGTCCACCTTTGCTCTGCCTCCTATCACTGACCATGGCAAGCCCAGCCACACAAGGAGTGAGGTGGCTCCCAGCAAGAGTGAGGGAGGAGGCGGGGCTGTGAGGAAGGGGAGACAGCAGCAGATTCTCCGCCTGTCCAAACTGCCCCCCATCAAGCTGAGCAGAGAGGGCAGGAACACGGCCGCCTTCAGGCCCTGTGCCCTCACCGTGGGCGACACCTGCCTCTCTGCCCCCTGCTGGAACCCCAGCTCCTTCAGGCCAGACAGAAGCAGCCCCCCCAGTCCTGCTGCACAGCCCGAGAACTCAGCCTCCAGAACATCGGACTCATTCCGCCATCTTCGTGCCGCTTACGCTCCAAGCGTCAAACGCTCAGCGGTCCCATCCCTGCCAGACATTCCCCAGCCAAAGACGGAAGACTCTGCCGTGTCCAGGGCAGCGGTCACACCGGCACCAAGCTTGTGGCCTTGCCCCATCCCGGGAGACCCGGCCCCCCCGTGCAGAGAGTACAGCAGCTCAGACAGGACGCCAGGAAGGCAGCGGACACTGCTGAGGCGGCGTCAGAGCAGAGAGCGCACAGAACAGGACGCAGGGAGAGGGCCAGTGCCGCCCCCCCAACAGACAGGCCATTGTTACTACCGACTCTGGACACCAACCACAGACCGGGCCTGGCAGCAAGGACACACTCCACAGCTAGGAGACAAAGCAGATCTGACCAAGGAACCAGTCGCCGCTGTTCTACCGACAATCGTAAATTATACCCGGAAAGAAATCAGACCGCCAAAGTTGATCCTGAAATTTTGCAGACAAAACACTCATTGGGAAAATACTTCGCAGAAAAACACAACCAAACCAGCTTATCTTTACCTGTTGCTAGATCTGTCAAAGACCCCAAGTTGGTCTCTGTGTCAAAAGCTCCTATTCTTACAGCTACACTTCCATTTTCAGACGCTCTTCCCAGCATGAAACCATTAGAACGGAAAGAGCTATCAGATGACAGACTACAGGCGAACGGTGTGCCTGTGCTGAACCCAGACAGCCCTGACCCCAGGACAGCCAGCAGCACTGCGGAAAGAGAAGCCGAGTTGACCGGTCAGCCACCTCCGTGCTCTCCAGACAAACTGTCTCCACAGGCCTCAACCTCGGCTGACCTGTCCTCGGCCTCTGAGTCAGAGAATCCAGAAGCTTCAGGTGCAGAGGCTGGGGAACTCTCTACCGAACAACACACGTGGCCAGACAGGGTGCAGGAGGAACCCCTGGCTGCAGGAGAGAACCCACCTCCCACAGACTCCAAGCTTCCATGTGAACACGTGTCGGGAACAGGCCTGGTGAGTTCGGCAGGCGAACAGTCAAGCAGTCCTCCGCCAGGCAGTGACCTGGAGGCGGCAGAGACTCTTCAGGGTCTGCCTCACCTGGCCCTGCTGCCCTCCCCGGGGCTGGGGGTAGCACACACAGACCCTGCAGAGCTGGACGCCTCCCATCTCCTCCTGTCTGACGATAGCAGTGAGGACTGCGCCATCGGCACACCTTTCTCCTGGGAGGAGGACTAAGCACACTGCAACAGGATTTCACATTTATATCTCTCTTCTCTTCTCTCTTGGCTTTAGACTCGGTTCATTACCTTCACAGCACACTGAGGTTTAAACGACATACCCTAACGAAGCCATTCCTTAGCCACATCGCCTGTGGACTTTGGGCATCCTCTCTCTCTCTCTCTCTCTCTCTCTCTCTCTCTCCTCTCTCTCTCTCTCTCTCCTCTCTCTCTCTCTCTCTCTCTCTCTCTCTCATCTCTCTCTCTCTCTCTCTTCTCTCTTTCTGTCTCTCTTTCTGTCTCTCTTTCTGTCTCTCTTTGTCTCTGTCTGTCTGTCTGTCTGTCTGTCTGTCTGTCTGTCTGTCTGTCTGTCTGTCTGTCTGTCTGTCTGTCTCTGTCTCTCTCTCTCTCTCTCTCTCTCTCTCTCTCTCTCTCTCTCTCTCTCTCTCTCTCTCTCTCTCTCTCTCTCTCTCTCTCTCTCTCTCTCTTCATGTATTTATGCACGCATGCATGTGTGTGTGTAAAATAAGAAAACGGAAAATTAATATTGGTTTGTATTTGGCAAGTAGCTGAGAGGTTTACAACTGTAAAAAATCGATGCAGTCCATATTTCAAACCAAATAGAAGACATGGAGATGTAGTGTATTTGGTGGAGGAGAAGAAGAGAGGGGGGGGGGGGGGGGGGGGGATGACAAAGAATGAAAACACAACAAAGGACAATCATATAACGGAGAAAACTTTTCCCTAACCATTTCCATCCCATGTGGAACACTCGGGAGCAAGTTTGGATAAGTGATAGCACTTTGGGGTGGTTTTTGATAAGCAGTTTTTTAAGGTTCGTCATTTTTGATAACTATGTTTGCAAGGTTCGAAATTGCCTTTCTCCTAAGGAGAGACAATTTTTTATGTAAACCGTAGCGGATATTTCTATTTTCTTTATTATGTCATCAGAATGATATTTCAAGTATGACAGCAGAGGCAGTTTTATTGACTTTCATTTAATAAACATTATTTACCATTCTGTATGACTGGAATTCGATGTCTTCATTTGTTTTGGCTTTGTGTGCACGTGCGTGTGTGTGTGTGTGCGCGCGCGCTGTGTGTGTGTGTGTGAGTGTGTGTGTGTGTGTGTGTGTGTGTGTGTGTGTGTGTGTGTGTGTGTGTGTGTCTTCAATTTTACGTCTGTTCACTTAATGTGATATTAGACGGGGAGAGTGGGGGGAGGGGGGGGGGAGTGGAGGGGGTTGATGAGATGGAAGATGTAGCAAGATACTAATTCCAAACAATACAAAAAATAAAAAATAAAACAAGGCAAAGAAACACAAAAAGAACAACCCTCAGAACAACAACAATAGCAACAAAACTATGCTAACAGCAGAACCTGAACATTTGGAATCATTCTGATTTCAAATCTGTTGCAGACGCATTGTCAAATTTTACAAAAATGAAGCTACTGGGGATCGCATCAGGGATAATGCTATCTCACACAATAGCCTTGGATTCGTAAGAACCTCGTGTAGGGACTTATTTTGAAATGATGGTAGGAACTTTTTTAAACCTGAACAGTGATACAAAACATGAATATTTGAAAGTTTTTCACCGCATATACATTGTATATTTTTTGCAAATTTTGCTCGAAAAGCATTGTGTGTGTGTGTGTGTGTGTGTGTGTGTGTGTGTGTGTGTGTGTGTGTGTGTGTGTGTGTGTGTGTGTGTGTGTGTGTGTGTGTGTGTGTGACAAAACCAATCCATAGCACTAATGGTAATAGGGCTCAGAATCTGCACCGTGACTCACTCTTGTGAAACATTCACCAGGGAAGCTTCTCTCTGATTGGGGGCGGAATAGCTCAGTGGTCAGAGCGTTCGCTTTCCCCAAGTCAAGTTAAGCAGTGTCGAGCGTTGTTACCAGTTGGATGGGTGACCGTTTGCGCGCCTTGGCTTCAGTACAGTCCCCCCAGTTCACCCAACTGTAAATGGGTACCTGCCTTCTTTAGGGTCAGGGAAGGTAAAGCAGCGAGGGAGAGGAGATGGGCGCTGCCCTCAATATGCTGGCCCCTAGAGCAGCTGAGGTCTCTGATGCCTGGCTCCCCTACGACCGCCAAGGTTATGGGACACCTTTACCTTCCCCTTTTTACACGAGGCAAGAAGTTGACAACGATCGAACCCTACAATCAAAGCCCTGGAGAGGTGTCAGCTGTGAGGGACACTGCAGGTAGTGGATCAGAACGGTGGACTGCCATAAATAATAGTAATAATAATAATAATAATAATAATAATAATAATAATAATAGTAATAATACTGCCATCCCTGTACATTCAGGACAAGTCGACGGTTCCACTATCTGCAGCGTCGTCTGGCGAGTCATGTGTGGGGACTGTACCATTTCTCCGATCAGCTTCAAGTGTAGGCTTGTATGTGCCTTAGTCAACTTTGAGTGTTGTTCGACCCTGGGGATGAGACATGACGAACCTGGGCATGGCTGTGGCGGGAAAATTGAAGCGAGCGGCGGGGACAGGGGCGTCACAGAAGAGGCAGGGGAAAAAAGCAAAAGAAAAAAAGCTTTGAGAGTTGTCTTTAGGCAAGCAGAAGACCACGTTGAAGATTCCGTGACTCGTGTCAGTGCTCAGTGGGCTGTAGGAACACAAACAAACAAACAAACGAACGAACAAAAAACAAGCAAACCTTTGTATTCAGTATGCATCCACTACCTGAAGAGGGATGGGGTCTGCCAAGATTTATTTTAAAAAATTGTATACTACTTTACGTCACAGCAGATTTCTCTCCATGAAATTCGGGCTGCTCTCCCCGGGGAGAGCATGTCGCCACAAGTGCAGCGCCACCCATTATTTTATTTTCTTTTTCCTGTCTGCAACTGTATTTGTTTCCCTATCAGAGGGGCTTTTTCTACAGAATTTTGCCAGGGACAACGCTCTTGTTGCAGTGGGCTCTTTTACGTGCGCTAAATAATGATGTGTAACACACGGGACTTCGATTTATCGTCTCATGCGGAAGACTAGCATCCAGACCATAACTCACGGTCTAATGGATGGGGGAAAAGTTTTGGGCCCAAACGGGATTCAAACAACCCGCACTTCGACCCGGACTTTTCGCTTTCTAGACGGGCTTGTTACCTGTAGACCACCGATCCAGTTCCACTTGTCCAGAAGTCAGGTCTGGAAGCATCAGTACCCTGCCGGCCCTAGCGTGGCCACTCCTGGGGGAGTTAGAGTAAAGGAGAAAGAAGAGAGAGGTGTCGCACATCTCGGAATATTCCATACACTCCACCTCACCTTCAACTACACCTGTCCCGTAGTCCTGTGGACCGTGGGGGCACAACTGAAGATTTTAAAACCAGCCTCCTCTACTCCCCACGGTCCTCCGCCCTCCGTAGTAGGTCGTTCCACCCCAAAAATTTTGGTCTTTTTTTTCATTCCTTGGCCAGAGCTCCAAGGTTTACCAATGGTGAGATTTTGGGTATGCCACCGTGGTTTTTTTGTGCCTAAAATGCAGTTAGCGTATTTCCATGAACTTGGTCAAATCTTCACCAACTGCCTACCTTAATACAAGCGTGAAGCCTTGAAAACATGGTATTCGTGTGTCAGACATACCATGGAATCTTGAACCAAAAAAAAGGTTTATGAGGCTTTTAACGTGATTGCAAGATGTGTGGTTTGTATGCTTATGGTTTATTGGTTTCACCCCAAAGGCTTGCAGAGAAGACTGCAGTCATTTTTGGTTCTCCAAAGGAGGTAGGACTCATACAAGGAGCAGAATATCTCATACAGCCACACCACATTCTCCTAGTCACTGTTCCCTCCATCAAGACGGGGACGGGATAGCCTAGTGGTCACAACATTGCACTCGCAATTTGACGACCCGGGTTCGATTCCCGTTCGAGGGATTTTTCCCCTGAAGTTAACTAACATCAGTGCTGACTCCACTCTCCCAAAAGTCCTTCGGCGAGACTATAAACCGAGGCCCCGTGTGCGAACGCACGCAGAACATCTTGCGCACACGTTACATCCTGTTCCGCTCTTCGGAAGAGAAGGCCATTGTGTGCCGAGGGAACAGATGACAAGATTTACAAAACTGCGTACACACGGGGACTAATTGTGAAAAGCACACGAGTGCTTATTCCATTCTCCTCGGTAAAAAAACAAAAAAAAAACCCTCCCCCCCCCCCCCCCCCCCACACACACACACATAATTATGGATTGGTTGTCTAGAGGGCCTGTCTAGAAAGCGAAAAGTCTGAGTCGGAGTGAGCGGTGGGTCGAAATCCCGTTTGGGCCCAAAACTTATCCCCCATCCATCAGACCAAGAGTGGTGGTCTGGGCGCTAGTCTTTCGAATGAAACGAAAAACCGAGGTCCCGTGTGTTACACATCGTTATTTAGCGCAGAACCCACGGCAATAAGGGCGAGATTCTGTAGAAAAAAGACCCTCTGATAGGGAAACACATACAGCTGCAGACAGGAAAAAAATAATAATGAGAAGGCGCTGCACTTGTGGCGAGGCGCTCTCCCCTGGGAGGGCAACCCGAATTTCACGCAGAGAAATCTGCTGTGATATAAAGTGGTGTAAAATAAAAATATATCTTAAAAAATCAGCACTACCCAACTTAACGAGGCACCCATCTCCATCACACCTCAATCAACGGGAAACGAACAGGACAACACACACACACACACACACACACACACACACACACACACACACACACACACACACACCACACACACACACACACACACACAGTGTGAATATTTTTCAAGTTCATTTTTAATCTTTTCATTTGTACCACATATCTTCTTTAAGTTTTTCCTTGTTCAAATATGATTATTCTCTCTTTTTTTCTCCTTTTTTTTATATTGTTTTTTATTTTTATTTTTAGATGGATGGCTTGATGAAAAAAAGCAATTGGACTGCTTACTCAATGTACCATCTGGAAATAAAAGTTTGACTTTGACTTTGACTTTGACACATACACACACACACACACAAGGCATGCAACATTGTCAAAACCGTTCCAAGCTCCAGAGCGAACTTGCAAATGAGTCACGTGATTAAAAAAAAAAGTTTGCCTTGAGGGAACGCTGGGGGTGGAGGTGGCCTGTCACGTGACCTGCTTTGGCCACTGTTGTGCTCATAGGCTACCCGGAGAGTGCCAGTGACAGTGAAAGAAGTTTTACGCCATCAGACAGGTGACCCAACTGCAGTCTCCATTGTTGTTTCTTCTGCAGACTTACAAACCCAGGTAAAAAAAAAGTATAAACCTTTAACTATCTTCTGTTATAAATATGAAAGGAAAAATAGGGAGTTTCATCTAGGCTGCCCTTGAACACAGCCTTAGGCCTAAAATAATGTGAATATTGTCGGCACTTTTTTTTTGTTTTGTTTTGGTATGCAGACTCCACTGCTCTCCTCGTACCTGGCAAGCGTGTGTCAGTGTCAATGCCGAGCGTGTGTCAGTGTCAGTGCCGAGAGTGTGTCAGTGTCATTGCCGAGCGTGTGTCAGTGTCAGTGCCGAGCGTGTGTCAGTGTCATTGCCGAGCATGTGTCAGTGTCAGTGCCGAGAGTGTGTCAGTGTCATTGCCTAGCGTGTGTCAGTGTCAGTGTCAGAGCCGAGTGTGTCAGTGCCGTATGCGCAAATAGAGTTCCAATGAATAATGACTCCGACATATTCTGTTAAAAAAACTTTTTATGTGTTACTAGTAACGAGATGCTTTTAACTTTAGTTAGGGTGCTAACTGGATACTATCAACAGTGGGGGTTATGGTGGAAATAGTATATTTCAAGTACAGTTACGAATAGTAATAGTAATCGTGTAACGATAGTTAGCCTATAGTGTTAACGGGACACTTTGAACATGGTGCTAATGGTGGTTACAGGGTAATTGCAAACATTAGGCAACAGTAGTAATGGAATTACAGTAGTCCAGTAGTACTGGTGGTAACAGGATATTCATTAACAATTATAGTGGTACTAGAATACTTTCAACGGTGGTTAGGGTGGTAAAATAATTCTTTTTAGCAGTAGTTATTGTGTTTATGGGCTACTTTCAGGAACAGTTAGTGGCAGTTAGTAGCAGGATACTTTCAGCAATAGTTATAGTGGTAAGGGATACTTTTAGCAATAGTTATAGTGGTAACGGGATACTTTCAGCAATAGGTATAGTGGTAATGGATACTTTCAGCAATAGGTATAGTGGTAACGGGATACTTTCAGCAATAGGTATAGTGGTAATGGATACTTTCAGCAATAGTTATAGTGGTAATGGATACTTTCAGCAATAGGTATAGTGGTAACGGGATACTTTCAGCAATAGGTATAGTGGTAATGGATACTTTCAGCAATAGTATAGTAGTAACTGGTTACTTTCAGCAATAGTTACAGTGGTAATGGATACTTTCAGCAATAGTTACAGTGGTAATGGATACTTTCAAGCAATAGTATAGTAGTAACTGGTTACTTTCAACAATAGTTATCGTAGTAACTGGTTACTTTCAACAATAGTTATCTATCTATCTATCTATCTATCTATCTATCTATCTATCTATCTATCTATCTATCTATCTATCTATCTATCTATCTATCTATCTATCTATCTATCTATATGGCAGATTGTTATATATGACAGATTGCTATAAATATGGCATATATATATATAATATTATATATATAAACAATCTTCCATATATATAACAAATCGACCACACACACACACACACACACACACACACACACCACACACACACACACACACACACACACACACATATAACATAAATATATATATATATATATATATATATATATATATATATAATTGCATATATATAAAACAATCTGCCATATAATATATAACAATCTGCCACATAACAATCTTCCACATAACAATTTCACACAATTTCATAACGTTTTCCCAATATCCCGGTCTCACACCAAGCAATCTCGTAACTTATAGATAAAGCATGGCATACTAAGGTTGTTTAAAATGTTTAAAACATCTCACACACCCGGACCTGTTCAAATTTCTGATAGGTATCACAGACATTGAAAACGCAACCTTTCTCTATTATTTTTTAAAAACTGATATTGAGCTTTACAATCACCTGTAGGCCTACTCAAGAGAAATGAATGAATTTTCTACTGTGACATTGAAACTTGTTTGCTGATGGTGTATAGAACACATTGACTGACATTGAAGCTTGTGTGTATGTATGCATGTGTGTATTCTTTTATAGCGAGGCGTACAGAACACACTGACTTTTAGTGTTGCAGGATGCTGATCCCAGACAGCAACCGGAAGCAGGTGTACGAATACCTGTTCAAGGAGGGCGTGATGGTGGCCAAACTCCAAGGTGCACGGCGTCAAACACCCACACCTGACTGTGCCCAACCTGCAGGTGATCAAGCTGATGACGGTGAGCATGTATCTATTTATCTATCTATTCATTCATGTATTTATTTATTCATTCATTCATTTTTTTTTTATTAATCAGTTAATTTGTTTATTCTTTTATATCGAGTATAAGCCAAACAGCGCTGCATGCCGAAGTTGGATGTGCTGGGCCCGAGTTTGTCAGGCGCTTAACGGCAGCGCAAAGCATTTTCCTTCCTATGAACGACAAAGCTGCTGTCTGAGCGTTCGCCGACGAGAAAAAGAAGAAGAAGAAGAAGAAGAGAAGAGAAGAAAGAAGATGAGAAGATAGAAGAGAGATGAAGATGAATGAATGATGATGATGATGAAGAAGAAGAAGAAGAAGAAGAAGAATGATGATGATGATGATGATGATGAAGATGAAGATAAGAAGAAGAAGAAGAAGAAGAAGAAGAAGAAGAAGAAGAAGAAGAGAAGAAGGACTGAATAAACAAAATACGGGAGGCCACACAAGCCAAAAGCTTTGTCGGTTATTGATGTCAGCAAAGTGCCAAGATGATGCTAATGCTTTGATATGCTCTGTTAAAGATTTTCATCAAGTTAAGCTACTTGTATAACAACCTTTACTCTTCCATTAAAGGATAACAATTTAATCCTCTAAAATGTAACTATGACTACACATCATTAGTGGGGGTGTTTTGAGAGCATTCATGCACATCAAACTTCTCATTCAGTGCAGCCTATACTTACAGACTAGACTCGCAGTGACTTCGAGACAGGAATGAGGAGAGGAAGAAGAGAGACATGATGACACAGGATGAAGTACAGGGAAACTGACCAGACAGACCAATGAGAGATAGGAATGAGAGAGAGGACAGAGTGCACATTCTGGGTGATCCCCAGGTGGTTAAGTGCGATGCTGAGAGAAAGCTCGTCAACCTTTCAACAACAAAACACAAACAGGATTTGTACAACATCAAAAGAACAAGGAGGACTGCTGTCTCTACCTCTGTGACTCTGGTCTGGCCGTTTAGAAGAAAATAAAGCCTTTCTGTAGAGAGCCTACACACACAGACGCATATATACATCAATATTATTATATTTATTTATCTATCAATTTATTCTTTCAGATAACCCCCAGAGCCCAAGTCGCGAGACTTTGTGCGGGAGTCGTTTTCCCTGCGCCATTACACTGTTCCTGACCAATGAGGGCATCCAGCACCTGCGGGATTATCTCCACCTGCCCGCGAAATCGTCCCCGTCACGCTGCGCAGAGGAACCGGCCCATGGCCTCCCGCCCCGCCCTAGAGTGGGTCTGAAACTGTTAAAGCTTTAAAATAAAAATTGTAGAAGATTATAGTGGTGTGTGTTTTGTGTGTGTGTTGTGGTGTGGTGTGTGTGTGGGTGTGTGTGTGTGGTGTGTGTGTGTGTGTGTGTGTGTGTGTGTGTGTGTGGTGTGTGTGTGTGTGTGTGTGTGTGTGTGACTAGATGTAAAATAAAAGCATATGAGTGCTTATTCCATTATCCTCGATATAAAAGAACATACATACATACATACATACATACAACATACATACATACATACATACATACATACATACATACATACATACATACATACATACATACATACATACTACATACGTACTACTACATACACACCTACTACTACCTACCTACTACCTACCACTACCTACAACAACAACATACACACAACACACTACCTACCTACCTACCTACCTACCTACCTACCACCTACCTACCTATCTACCTACCTACCTACCTACTACCACCTACCACTACCTACCTACCTACCACACCTACCTACCACACCTACCACACACACACACACACACACACACACACACACACAAACATACACTACCTACTACCTACATACCTACCTACCTACCTACCTACCTACACATACATACATACATACATTAACTCCACACTGTGTTTGTTGGTGGGGCATCAAGTGGAGGAGGTCGTCACGTGGCACTGCTTGCTGAAGTACGTCAGTACAGAAAGGCCGGCACTATCATTGTGTGTTTGTGTGTGGTGTGTGTGTGTGGTGATGTGTGTGTGGTGTGTGTGTGGTGCGTGCGGCGTGCGTGCTGCGTGGTGTGGTGGGTCGTCATGGGTGTTATCAGTGTGTGTGGTGGTGTGTCAGTGTGTATGTGTGTGTGTGTGTGTGTTCTTGTTGTGTGTGTGTGTGTGTGTGTGTGTGTGTGTGTGTGTTGTGTAGACATGTGATTTGTTAATTTTATATGTAAACGGTCGCATGCGCGTGACTAATTTGAATGAAAGCGCTTTGATTTGTGTACTCTACAAGATTCAGCGCTGTATAAATCCCATTATTATTATTATTATTATTATATTATTATTATTATTATTATTATTATTATTATATTATTATTATTCTGCGTGAGGAGCATGTTCTGCTTTATCCTTGGCAGGGGAAGAAAGGCAGTGGTAGCACTGGTAAAGGGTAGCCCTAGGAGTTGTTTGTTTGTCCGTCGTGTTCGACGATGACTTCCAAAACAGCAGAGGAGGCAGCTGCTGTTTCGGAAACTGGGCAGAAATTTGATTATTGTGGAGATGCCTTGCCCACAGCACACCCCCACTCTCTTGGCCAAGAGGGCATAAGGACAGTCAGCGTTGGAGACGTTCTCCAAAGGCCAACTAGCCCCCAGGGCTGCAGCACATAAGGACTGTACAAGTCAATCCTCCTAGTCAGAGAATCATAGTTGATCGCTAAAGACTAAGCTGTAAAGTGGAATTCCGAGTGGAAGCCTCTCACTTTGTTGTTGCCCCCAGCATTAAATGGTTTAATCCAGAACTATGATAAAGCCACTGATCATACAGCCCTCATTTGTTGTTGCCCCCAGCATCAATGGTTTAATCAAGATTTGTGAGCTGAGGCGCTGAAGGCAAAGCCCTCTGAGTATCCCTGTAGTCTATACTCCAGCCCTATGAGTAGAGATGGAGTAGAGACTACAGCTAGAGTGACAACTGCCTACTTATTCTTATTACTTTGACTGAGGCATTTCATGGCAGAAAAATAACTTATTTACTAACTACATTTCCCTTACATTTTTGATAGATCACCAGCAGATCTACTTTTTGTTAAAAAAAAAAAAAACCAAACAACAAAAAACAAACAAATCTGACAAGACTTGAGATTCAGTGTTTGCGTAAATCATGTGCATCAATCACCCATAGACGGTTTTGGCCTGATTCTGTATAAATATACAAAGAAATAGCACCAAGGAAAAGACAACTGCATCCCATCTGCCACAAGTGCTAAACGAATCACTTGACTGGCATCTTTGCTCCTAGTCTTGGAGTCACTTGAGTACGTGTTGATGCCACTCAACTTTGATTGATGGATGAATGATTGATGATGGATGGTTGATTGATGGACGGATGGACGGATGATGGATGGATTGGTTGATTGGTTGGTTGATCAGTTGATTGTCTGATTGGTTGGTGCTGTGTGCAGACTTCAGCCAGGGGTTCGGTGACAAGATGGCTGACGCAGGGCCCGGACACCGTGACGCCTTCCGCTTTGTGAGCAGGCGTTATTCCCCCCCCCCCCCCCCCTGTCTGTCTGTCCCTCTTTCACACACACACCACCACGCACGCACGCACGCACCACACACACACACACACACACACATACACACACACCACCACACCACTCTCTCTGTATCTTATCTGCCTTTGGGAAGGGAGGGGGTGGGGTGAGGGAGTTATTTTTAAAGAAATGTAAAACCCACATGATCACACACCACATCACAATAATGAAATTGGTCTCCTACCTGAGTTCTTACAGAGTTGACTGTTCGTTTCTTTCCGTACATTTTGTTCCGAGTTTGTTACTTTAAAAAAAACAACTGGTAATGATGTCATGAGGAACAAAGTCGGTTGGCTATGGCCATGATCAGAGACTCGGGCCTCGTGGTTTCTAGAAGGATGTCCCCTCTGCAGCACCAGACAGACTGTTCAAACCCCAGCTGACATACTGGGGGCGGAATAGCTCAGTGGTAAGAGCGCTCGCTTTCCCCCAGTCAAGTTAAGCAGCGTCGAGCGCGGTTACCAGTTGGATGGGTGACCGTTTGCGCGCCTTGATTTCAGTACAGTCCCCCCAGCCGTAAATGGGTACCTGTCCTCTTTAGGGTCAAGGAAGGAAAAGCAGCGAGGGAGAAGAGATGGGCGCCGCCCTCAATATGCTGGTACCTAGAGAAGCTGAAGGTCTCTGATGCCTCGCTCCCCCTATAGGTTATGGGACACCTTTACCTTTTCTGCCTGACTTACTGACGGCTTCTTTGCTGTGCAGAGGGGCGGGTTTGGACGAGGCAGAGGGGAGGGGGGCTCTGAGGACAGACCCAGGCGGGGGTATGACCGCCCCTCAGAGGATCGCCCCAGGGGCGGCTTCAGGGCCAGCTCTCCTCAGGGTCGTCCCAGAGACAGCGACCACGGCGCCACGGCCCCTCAGTATGGCAGCAGCGGCAGCTACCGCCCAGAGACCAACGGCTTTTACCACGCCACGTCCTCCCCGCACACAGCTCAGCGGGAGCCGCATGGGGCAGGTCAGCACGAGCAGAGAGGTCAGGGGGCCGCCCCCAGCAAGAGCGAGGGCAGGGCTCCACTGCAGCAGCATGACCAGCAGAGTGAGGAGCTCTGGGACTGAAGGATGCAGCGTTAACACACCTGCAGGCTGTGGCCAGTGGCTCTGGCACTGAGGGATGCAGCGTTAACACACCTGCAGGCTGTGGCCAGTGGCTCTGAGGGATGCAGCGTTAACACACCTGCAGGCTGTGGCCAGTGGCTCTGGGACTGAAGGATGCAGCGTTAACACACCTGCAGGCTGTGGCCAGTGGCTCTGGCACTGAGGGATGCAGCGTTAACACACCTGCAGGCTTGTGCTAGTTCCCCTGGGAGACTCCACACCTTCAGGCTTTGGCCAGTGGCTCTGGGACTGAGGGCTGCAGTCTTTTCTCCACCTGCAGGCTTGTGCCAGTGGCTCTAGGATGCATCCACACCAGGCTTGTGCCAGTGGCTCTGGGAGAAACGCATCCCTTATGAAGAAACAGCATCCCATCTTTGGAATGACCCCCGTGCTCTTAGTAACGCTCATTATTTCGAGATCCGTTATACAGGGGAGTAAAGATAAACGACCCAAAGCTTGCCACAGAGACAGAGTTGGACGGTTTTATTTGTTTTCAAACATTCCATTGGTTTATTTACACAATTACTTGTCTGAAGGCGTTGTGTTCGTTTCTTTCTTTCTTTTTTTTTTTTTTGCATTGCTACACTTCTTGCCGAGAATCGAATGTTCAACAATCCGGTGATTTCATTTTGGGTCTTAGGTAAGTTTGTTTTAAAAATGGTAGCAAGTGTGTGTGTGTGTGTGTGTGTGTGTGTGTGTGTGTGTGTGTGTGTGTGTGTGTGTGTGTGTGTGTGTGTGTTTTCAGAGTATGACTTTGGTTACAAAGTTGACTTGTAAATGCTTAAGTATTTTTTAAATAATTTTGTTCAGTGGTTGGTCTGTTGTTTGTTGGCGTTTGGGGGAACTGTTTGATGGAAGTGAAGAAGAATGATCGAGTTGAGTGAGCAAGAATGAATGAACTATCTGTGTTGATTTGTTTAGAAGCACACAGCGTTGTTGTTCCGTCCTTCTTCTGTATGGTTGAAAGGAGAGATTGTCTAGTGCTGAAAAAGAGTTTCTTTGTGTGTTAAACTACATGTGGAGGAAATACACGTCCAGAAATGATTACCAATTCTGTTTGCCATGTGGCTGAACTTTTCTGGTTCAAAGAGACAATAAACTTTTGAATGTTTGCTGATCAGTTTGTTTTATCATTTGAGAGATGCACATGAGTCATGTACACTACTTATTTTTTTCAGTTTGGTTGACGCGCGTGCACGCGGGTGTGTGTGTGTGTGTGTGTGTGTGTGTGTGTGTGTGTGTGTGTGTGTGTGTGTGTGTGTGTGTGTGTGTGTGCGCGCGCCTTACAGAAGATGAAATATTCCTACTGATGATGTGAAAATTCACATTGGCATTCAGTGGATGAAAGAAACGATCCACAACACTCCCAAAGTTTTATCAGTGCATTGACTCGTGTTTCGGTTGAGTACATGCACAGTTCCTGACAGATGTGTGACATGTCTGGAATAAACAGCATCTGCACAGTACTTGGCAGATGTGGTGTAATATGTATGAAAATATACTACACGCAGTCAACACTGCCTTGAGAAAATGAAGACTGAAATTAGATTTGTTAGCATCACACAAGAGGACAACCATTTCTCGTTCATTAACCACTTTAAAGCCTAAACTCCACAGCAAAGCTGCCAGTACCTTGCTGCCAAGTCAAGTGTATTATGTATATGCACCCCAAACAGGCATGCTGGTTTATACTTGCTGCCAATCCAAGTGTATATGTATATGCACCCCAAACAAGCATGCTGGTCACCCACACCATTTTGTTATATGTCATGACATCACCCACCCATTTTGTTATATGTCATGACATCACCCACCCATTTTGTTATATGTCATGACATCACCCACCCATTTTGTTATATGTCATGACATCACCCACCCATTTTGTTATATGTCATGACATCACCCACCCATTCCCATTTTGTTATATGTCATGACATCACCCACCCATTTTGTTATATGTCATGACATCATCCACCCATTTTGTTATATGTCATGACATCACCCACCCATTTTGTAATAAGTCATGACATCACCCACTCCATTCCCCATTTTGTTATATGTCATGACATCACCCACCCATTTTGTTATATGTCATGACATCACCCACCCATTCCCCATTTTGTTATATGTCATGACATCACCCACCCATTTTGTAATATGTCATGACATCACCCACCCATTCTGTTATGTCATGACATCACCCACCCATTTTGTTATATGTTACGACATCACCCACCCATTCCCCATTTTGTTATATGTCATGACATCACCCACCCATTTTGTTATATGTTACGACATCACCCACCCATTCCCCATTTTGTTATATGTCATGACATCACCCACCCATTTTGTTATGTCATGACATCACCCACCTATTCCCCATTTTGTTATATGTCATGACATCACCCACCCATTTTGTTATATGTCATGACATCACCCACCTATTCCCCATCTTGTTATATGTCATGACATCACCCACCTATTCCCCATCTTGTTATATGTCATGACATCACCCACCTATTCCCCATCTTGATGCCAATCCAAGTGTATATGTATATGTACCCAAATAAGCACGCTGGTTTAGGATCTTTATAGTTCATGTATGCATTTAGTACGTAGTAGGAACATGAAAATACTAGCAGCCACCCCCCCCTTCCCCCCCCCTTACCCCCCCCCCCCCAAGGCTTTACATACACACTGGGTCATTCAGCCTATACAGTTTACATGCAAACTTGGAGATGTAGGTTAGTAGTTTACAAGGATATTTGATAAGATGTGATCTTGAAAAAACAGAAAAAAGTGAAAACGAAACAGAAAATGTATCTACCCTCCTTTATGTGTGCACGACCATAAAACTGTCATGGGTCAGCAAGTTTGTCATGACATGTCATGTCATTCAACCGCTTCAGCCAGTTGTGTTGCTTTGCTCAGCCACTTACTTTGCTTAAAAAAATTTTATTTAAAAATAAACAGTCACAGATCTTCCAGCGAAACCAACAGCTGTCCATCTACAATGAGATCTGTCGTCAACAGAATGTCCATGTCATGTCAACAGTTCTTTCCCCTGCCATCCAATGATCGTCTGTGATCTCGTACAGTAGATACTGGTCTTTCAGCTATTTTCAGATCTTCCGTCAGCAGTAATTGTTTTTACCTACATTTCAGTACACCTCTATTAAGCCCATACATCATACATTTAAGTTCATGATATGATCCAACCATCGCCCATTTTATCATCTTTTATATTCTCCACCAATTGCCTGTTTTGTTATATTTTATATCCTCCACCTATTGTCCATTTTGTTATATGTCATGACATCACCCACCATACCCCATTTTGTTATATGTCATAACATCACCCACACATCCCATTTTGTTATATGTCATGACATCACCCACCATAGCCCATTTTGTTATATGTCATGACATCACCACACATCCATTTTAGTTAATGTCCATGAGACATCACCACCCATTTGTTATAAGTCATGACATCTCCACCATGTAATCCATTCCTTTTAAATCATGTCATAACATCACCAACTCCATTTTGTAAATAGTCAAGACTTCACCAACCCATTTTGTTAATAAGTCATAATCACACACCATTTTGTTATCTTTCCCCTCTCCTCCAGTAGATAGATGTCTTTCCTTTTCATTTTTCAAGCACATCATCAGAGTCTTCTCTACCTCATTGTCATTTTCCTTTACCATCACCAGTTGTGTCCCACACAACACCATCTTCCTTCCTCCATTCACACAGTCATCACAACACACACACACACTGGATTATTTTCCAACCAGCAAATAGTCTCTGGAATAGTTTTATTGCTGAATTATCGTTCTCTGCCTGGTGTCAGAGGGATCACTGACTAATGATGGCTACAGACAGGCATAGGTGATACACGTGAACTTGCTATTGGCCACATTACACCATACATTGCTTATAATATGTATATCTCAAATGTAATTAAAAAAAAAAAAAAAAAAAAACACCATGCTGATCAAGTTTTCAGTATGCAGACCGTAAGTTGCCAGGCATCATGCAGAAGAAGAAAAAAAGTTTAAACACAGATGTCTTCTTCAGAAAAGTAACTGTCAAAGCTTTTTTTTTTTTTAACTGTCAAGGCTATTGCCTTGTTTGACATTAGCCCCCTTGGAACGTCGAATTTACAACAGTGTTTTCGAAAAAAAAAAATCTTTCTGACAAATGTTGAAAGTGTAATAGTAAAATAAATGGCAATTTTCTTTAAATATGTCTTCAGAAAAGTTTTGCCTATAAAAAACTTATTCAAACTTCACCTAATCTGAAAAGAAAGTAAATCTAAAAGTGAAAGACATGAGCCCAGTTTCCCCTAAGTTGTGTTTGGACATAAGCTCTGTTTCAAGAGGTGTGGTCGTATCATGCGTCTACAGACTTTATAGACCTTTGAATTTTTCATCACCAGATGCTGGGAAACCATTATCTTTATAAATTAAAAGACAAATCTCTTTACATGCTCTCTTATACTTATTTTATTTTCAAGTGGTCATTTTGAAATGTTTTCAAGTAAAATAAATTCTGAAGAAAAAACTTTGTACAGAGTCCAATGGATTAACTAACAAAACTGATGATTGTGAAACATTCACACTTGTAAGTGGATGGAACCTAAAACCCGAGTTGTCGCCAGAAGCAACACTTTCTTATCTGCTTAGGGCAGTCTCCAGTGTTATGACTAGCCAGGCAGCATCAGTGAACAGCCTGTGTTCATTTGACAGTGTAGAGCAGAGCTGCTGCTGCTGCTACGGTGAACTGGTGGCAAGGCTGAAACACACAACTGGGGGCAGGCAGAGAGGGAAACATTCAGCCAGGACGTCATCAACCTCCCTCCACACTGGACCTCAGTGGAGGGGCCTTCAGTCTCCTCAGCCATCATGTCAGCTCTTCACCTCTTCAGTCAAAATGTTTTCTAAATACAGTTTACAGATGGCTGTCATCCTTCTCACACACTTACTTCTTTACAACAAATAGGAAAAAAATAACCTCCTCAAAGTGGAGATGATATCCAAATGTTATATACAATCAGAGTAAATATAGATGAATCCAGCAAAAACAACACCCCCACCCCTCCCCCCAAAATGACAAGTTCACAACATCTTGTTACATTTTCTGTATAACATTTTTGCCAAAAAGTGAATATGCAAAATCATCTATAACAAGCACATTTTAGCAAACATGAACATAATAAATATTGGAATGCAAAAATTCATTTTCTTGCATTTTCATTCTGGTATATATATATATATTTTTTTTGTCTTATAAAGTTTTATTTTTTTCTATAAAATTTCATTTTGTCTATAAGAAAAAACAAACTCTAGCTTCCCCCACACAAGCCGTGTTTGAAAAACCACAACAGGGAAGACACTAGCTAAACTCTTCTGATATGTGAACAGTAGCAACAATCTGTGAAAGACTATCATCAATATGGAAGGTCCAAAAACAGTGGCTCTGATGTCTAGAACACAGCACAATACAAGTCTGAACAACAGCAATTCCTTGGCAATCCTGGCTAGGACCATACAGGCAGAGTTCCAGAGAAGGAGACCTACAGTGTTTTTTCTATCACAGTTCTGCTCTGTAGGCGTTCACAACGTTAGAAACCTTGTACAGGGTTCTGTGGTGCACACATTTTGTGGGGCCTAAGTCCTTTCCCAGCTTATAGGAAGAGAGAGCAGACAAAGAAGGGAGGAGGAAGGGGGTGGGGGTGAGTAATTAACATCCTGATCTTTGGAAGAAACCCAAACAAACTGTTTAGCCCACTAGAGTGTGCCTGAACGAACACGACACTTCTGGTGTGTGTAGTTAGTGGCTCGCTGTACAGGACAGAAATTATCTCCACAGAAAAACTGGCGTCCTAAAGCTGTCTCCAATCAGAGTCGATCACTAACGACTAGCCGCAATAGCTCTGTTTCAGAACCACACCTACACACACCTTGTGTACCTTCAGACACCTGGTGCTTTTGATGGAAAAGCACACACACCCTATGAGCAGCATACCTGATTACAGATTCAATCATTATTTTCACATGTAAACTCCCAGATAATAGTGTATCTGTCACTGCTTATAGGAGTGCTTATACCATTATCCTTGAAATAAAAGGAAAGAAAAAATAAACAAATAAAAACACAAATTTCAATTCATATTTTGACTGATGTGTCAACTTTATATCAACTTTGTTAAACTGCATTTGCATCACAGATATGGAAAGACATAAAATGAAAGCATTAGTTCTACTACTTTTACAGTGCTTTGGGCTCTAGTGAAAAAAAAAGTAAAGTAAAACATCGTTTAAACTGACAAATGCCATTCTAAGCCTTTAGCTTTTGTATCTGATTATTGTTTTGAAAGTACATGGAAAGGCAATATTCATCTTTTATAAGCCTTGCCAAAATAAGTGACTGCAGAGGCAGTAGTACTTTCTGGTAAAGTTCATTATACTCACACACACACACTACACACACACACACCTATATCAAGACAAGTACAGAAATAGTCCCACAGACAGGTGACAAAGTGGCAAGACTTGATAGGGAAAAGCTGCTCACACCCTGGATGAAACTGTGTTCACTATGTACACAGTGTCCACAACATGGATGGTAGGAGGCAAGGCAGACAGGAGGTCCAACGTTGATCAGTTTGGTAATACAAAAAAGAAACAGAACCCCACATTTCATTTTCATCATCATGTCAACACAGAGATCATAGCCTATCTGGCACTGCTTACACCCTCAATAAATGGCTTCAGCGCTGTCTAAACATTGACAATGACACAGCATCTGATTAAACAAAGCACTCCATCAAGTTTTAGCAGTAAAAACTGAAAAAAAAGCAACAAAATTGAAAATGTTCTAGACTAGAAAAAAAGCTATTGCTGAAATACATCCTTACTTTGAACCGTTTCAAACATTGGCACACACACACACATTGACTTACAACCACCACCATCAAATATTTGTAGGTTGTAGATGTGCATACATTAATACAAAAAAGTCAAAGAAATAAAGCCACACATCACTTCTGATCTCCATCTTAAAAACATTTCATGCTAGAGACTGGAAAGTGTAATCTCTAAATCAACATAAATAGTAACAACTTCATCTAAACAATACAAATAAACCACACAAAGTCGGCATGCTGTATATATATACCAGTCTAAATGCATCAACCATTAAACAAATCAATCCAAAAATTGCGTACTGATTTTGAAGCAATATTCCTTTAAAACAACAAACAAACAAAAAAGATCACCTTTTAGAAAAAGAGATTGCTCTTGTAAATGCTACAAAACAGTTGAAATATGGCAGTTCAGAGGTCTCCATTGAAAACATAGCAGTCTGGACTATCGTTCTTCACTCCAACAGCTCATGAGAATAACCCACATAGCTGACAAGAATCAGTTTTGAAAGAGGGATTTCTGAGGTCTGCCTCAGATCATCACATGATACACTGCAAAATTCCCCATCCCCTCTCCTTTGAACATTCCTTTGTTGTAACACTTCAAACAATTCATTAAAAAAAAAAAAAAAAGATTGAGGGACTATTTCAGTTACGATGTGTGGCTGAGTGAAGGTTGATCTCTAGCGATTTTCAATATGTGCAAGTTAGCATGCATGCATGTGTAAGTGCCGCACTTAATGAGGTCTCCCTCTTTATATATTTTTATATATATATATATATATATAATATATATAATATATATATATATATATATAATATATGTGTGTGTGTGTGTGTGTGTGTGTGTGTGTGTGTGTGTGTGTGTGTGTGTGTGTGTGTGTGTGTGCCTGCGTGTGTGTGCGTGTGTGAAGGGGTGGGGTGATGAAGGAGTTTATTTCTAAGGGGGAGAGGGAACTGATATTTGCATGACAACATGTACCAGGTATTCAAGATCCAGTTTACATCTCCACAAGTTAAAAAAAAAAAAACATGGAGAAAAATGCATATGCCTTGTAAAAGACTGTTCACAATATGGAGTTTTTAGATCTGTTTTCATCTCTGTGAGCTAAAGACTGCATTGGTTAACAAAACGCTTGCTGACATATTTTCAAGTTATGACTAATTATGAAACAAAAAAAACACTTCACCTTTCAATCAACTGCTCTGAGGAACATGCCGGCAGACTGGAATTGGGGGGGGGGAGGAAGGGAGCAGGGAGGGAATGCCAGGCAGTTGAAAATTGCGCAGTTATCGTGAAGTTGTACATATCCACTTCAGTCTAATTCAATCCACTCCAATGTATGATGGACAGGCACGATATAGTCTGTTCATTCTACAGATAGAAATACTCAGTGCTAACCATAAGATAGCACCCAGCACACACACACTGCTGTTACTGATCCTCACTTTGCTGTGCAATAAAAATGTCACTCTCTCCATCAGACCCTCTCAGCTGCCACACTCTTAAGTAGACATCTATACAGGGCAACTGACAGCAATCCTGACCTAGGGCCCAGAGTGTGGAAGTTAACGCTGTGAAGGTTTCTAGAGAGGCAACACTGGACCAGCCCATCAACCACAGCCCTTGAACAGACAAACCTACACCTCCACACCTTGTGTCAGCAAGGAAGCACATGTACTTCTTTTCAATACTAACGCAAGCAAAGGTGAAACTACTTTTTAACTAAACTGTTTTTTTTCAGTGTGCACAGTCAACTCAGAGAACAAATAAATATTGTCTAAACTTATCAAAAGCGCTACATGCTTCCAGAATTTACCACAACTTTGAGTCAGACAGCCTCTTACACAGGAATGTCTTCCTCCCCCTTCCTGCCCTTGTGTAACTGGAAGGCATATCTATATATGTTCAAAGGCATACTAATGTTCTGCAGCATACATAGTGGCCTGTCAAGCTATCATATGTTCTCAAAGCATATCTATATGTCGTCAAGCATATCTAGTGTGCCGTCAAAGCATATCTATTGTCTGTCAAGGCATATCATAGTGTCCTTCAAAGGGCATCTATTGTGTGTCTGTCAAAGGCATATCTATGTGTTCTTCAAATGCATATATATTGTGCTGTCAAAGCATTCTATGTGCTCAAGCATATTATATTTCCTGTCAAGCACTATGTGTGTCTTCAAGTCAATCTATATTGTCTGTCAAGCATATCAATGCTGCCACTACACATATGACTGACTTCAGTTACTCTTGCAACATTAAGTTATTGTGCTGTCTAGCATTGTGTCAGATGTCCACCCTGCTATAACTAAGAAACAGAACAAAAGAAAAGAAGGAGGAGAGGAGGGAGGGTGCCAGTGTGGAAAACAGAAAACCATGATGATGATGAATTCCCTTATCAATGCTCTCACAACCGCCGTTACAACAACCAATCAATCACTGAGAGCACAAGGATGCGCTTCCCCTCCAAAAAACAAGCCCACAACCTTTTACTTCACATCCGATCTTGTCACATTAGCACCATGGCAATTCACTGCTTTGAGTCATTAAAAAAACCAACTGTTTTTCTGATATGCAACAATTCTGAAGCAGAAAGTTAAAAAATTATTGTGGTTATAAAAAAATACTTCATTTCTTTAACAGTTACCGCTTGCGAAGACAGTAACCATCTAATGAATACCTTTGCTGCTGTTCAATTTTACTGACTCGGAGACTATATAATAAGGCAATATTCAAAACAATACTCGTGCCAAACTTGAAAATTTCAGATAAAAATGCCATGCCAAACTTTACCACTGACACATTTATTTTATTTTTTTTTTATAGACCAACTTTACTAGTTCCTCATTTGTCACAACCAATAAGCATGAAGTGGCATACATAACAATCAAGCCTAAACCAGTGATAATAACCACACTTTTCAGGATACCATACTGCTAATGAATAAAGAGAACACAGGAATTTCTTGTAGAAAATTAAAAAAAAAAAAAAAATCAAAGAATCCCCCCCCTCCTTCCTGGTGACCAGAACATACAAGCTAACAAATAACACACAGCTCTTTGCTTACGACTAAAGTAATAGTACATACCAGCTATGCAAAATAACACACAGCTCTTTGCTTCGATAAAAGGCAACAGCATCAAGAACAAACACTCTTGCTATGACTAAAGATATTTCACAATCGCAATAAAGACATTGATCACTATGATACAATGAATGAGTAGTGGACTATTGCAGACCGCTGAAGACTGGTACAGACTTCAACAGGTCATACATGGAATGTTGCAGGTCACAGGCAGTCTTTCCTTAACGAGTTATGATGGATCCCCCCAAAAGTTCAGGGTCACATGAAAAAAGTGGACAATAAATAAATGCCTCTCAGAACACGGTGAGGCACTGGAAGATTCTTTCACAGGTCTCTCCTCTACCTCCTCCTTCTTTTAGTTGTTTTTTTTTTTTTTTTTTTCTTTTTAGATAAGTCTCTACTTCTGCTGATATCTCTCTCTCTCTCTCTCTCTCTCTCTCTCTCTCTCTCTCATCTCCTCACACACACACACACACACACACACACACACACACACACACACACACACACAACACACACCACACACACACACACAATCTGACTAATTTGTTGTTGGAATAACATTGAACAATATGGAATGCTTCCATCTGTGTAAATAATATATATATATATATACACACACATAATATATTCCTCTCTTTTTAAAAGAAAAAGTGTTTTGAAAAATCCTGATCAGAGTTTGAAAAACGAAGAAATGAAGAATCTAGGAGAAGAAACTTAGGTATAACAACACTGCTTAAAACTGCAGTTACATGTTTTCCAACAAACATACAATATAGTAACACTGTACATGACTACACACGATATGGCCCATGTCATATAAAGCACCTAAGATATATTCTTATCCAGTAGATAAACAAATACACAACATATATATATATATACCTGCAGCCTTAAAAAAAGCCTCCTCTTTACAATGTTTAGGAACATCATCTAACATTTTTACACAAAAATGCAGGCTCTTTTCTTCGTACACAAAAATAGGTATCTGTGAAAGTTAAGCACAAAAAAGCGTGGCAGGAATCAAAATACAGCCATCCAGGAATGAAACCATAGAAACCTATGTAAGTTCAAATGTTAAGAAAGAATGTCAAATGCCTTCTATCAATGTGTGTGCACATCGCTCTAGCCTACTACACTTTGCACACAATGTGTTCACATTAATTTCAATTTCAACACATACACCGAGATTGTTTCCTGTGCAAATGTCCTCTTGTGCACACACGCTAAATGTGCTCTACTCGTGTTCAGTGCATAATTTTGCATCCCTTCAGCTTCTTTCTGAACACAATGTTGACACACACACACACAGTGCAGTCTGTGTCCTGTCATATGCAACACCATACCACCACTTTTCCAGGAGTGTATTCTCTCTCCCCACTGCACAGCACAGCTAGACAGCACAGCCAGACAGCCAGACAGCCTGCCCCCCCACATTCCACTGGACAGCAGTGGGGGCTGGGCTTGCTTCAGGGCAGAGAGGGGAGGGGGGTGCAGGGCGGTGACTGACGTCATATCTTCTCCACATAGTTCCCCGGGAAAAGGCCAATCACTCCGTCTTTGCGACCCCGGCACCAGCCCATCTCGTCTTCAGCCGACAGCTGAACAAACACCTCACCTGGAGACAGGTAGACAATATCCACATCATACAATGTCAACAGCTGAACAAACACCTCCCCTGGAGGACAGGTAGACAATATCCACATCATACAATGTCAACAGCTGAACAAACACCTCACCTGGAGACAGGTAGACAATATCCACATCATACAATGTCAACAGCTGAACAAACACCTCCCCTGGAGACAAGTAGACAATATCCACATCATACATGTCAACACTGGAGACAGGCAGACAATATCCACATCATACAATGTCAACAGCTGAACAAACACCTCCCCTGGAGGACAGGTAGACAATATCCACATCATACAATGTCACATCTCCTCAAAGGTAATCACAATGAAAATCGTGACACTCTCAATTGTCATCAATGACTGTATGCTTCAATTATCTGATTATTATTTACAATGTTCACATTTTTACTTTTTGTTTTTTTTTTTGCACCTAATTATGTAGACATGTATGTAGAACAATCATTAAGTCCCTCCACCTACACACATACTTTGTAACTTTTCTGGTAATGAATCATACCTTAGCAAAACAAACCATGTCAAAGGTTTGGTAAAAAAAAATAAATGTCAGATTTCTGTCCATTCTCTCCCTTTGAACACGAATACCTCTGTATCTATGCTAATCAAACCAACTGATCTAAGCTTTCAAATTTCAACATATGTATCCCTGATACTGCCTGTACTGAGAAAGGTTATTATAATTATCATCATTATTATTATACCACTTTATGTCACAGCTGATTTCTCTGCATGAAATTTGGGCTGCTCTCCATGGGGAGAGTGCGTCGCCACAAGTGCAGTGCCTACCCTTTTCTTTTTCCAGTCTGCAACTGTATTTGTTTCTCTATCAGAGTGGCTTTTTTCTACATAATTTTTCTAGGACAACCCTCTTGTTGCTGTGGTTTTTTTTTTTATGTGCGCTAAATAATGATGTGTAACATATCAGACCTCAGTTTATCGTCTCATCCGAAAGACTAGCACCCAGACCACCACTCATGGTCTAACGGATGGGGACAAAAATTTAGGTCCAAACAGGATTTGAACCATCGTACACTCTGACCCTGACTTTTTGCTTTCTAGACAGACGCGTTAGCTCTAGACCACAGATCCATCAGCAGGCAGTAGTCAAGCTCAACACACACAGACACACCCACCAGACTTGAACTCGATCTCGTCCTCCTCAGACTTGGCGTAGTCGTACAGCGCCCGCACGGCCCAGCCCTGCCCCGAGTCATCCAGGTCCACCCCCTCCTCCCCCTCCAGGTCATAGTCCCCAAAGGGGTTGTCCTGTCCCCCCTCCCCCATTTCGGTGCTGCAACACACATCAAACCAGGTCATGTCCCTCCCCCACATCACTGCTGCAATACACACATCAAAACACAGGTCATGTCCCCCCCCACATCACTGCTGCAATACACACATCAAACCAGGTCATGTCCCTCCCCCACATCACTGCTGCAATACACACACATCAAACCAGGTCATGTCCCTCCCCCACATCACTGCTGCAATACACACACATCAAACCAGGTCATGTCCCTCCCCCACATCACTGCTGCAATACACACATCAAACCAGGTCATAGTCCCTCCCCACTTCACTGCTGCAATACACACACATCAAACCAGGTCATAGTCCCTCCCCCACATCACTGCTGCAATACACATCAAACCAGGTCATAGTCCCTCCCCCACATCACTGCTGCAACACACATCAAACCAGGTCATAGTCCCCAAAGGGGTTGTCATGTCCCCCCTCCCCCATGTCGCTGAAATGCACACACACAGCTTTTTTCTTTAGTCTTTTTCTTTTCTTCTTTTATATCAAGGATAATCAAATAAGCACTCCTGTGCTTTGTTACATCCAGTCCCCATATGTATGCAGTTTTGTAAATCTTGTCATCTGTCAGCACTGATGTTAACTCCAGGGGGAAAATCCCCTCACATGGGAATCGAACCTGGGTAATCAAATTGCGAGCGCAATGTTCTGACCACTAGGCTGTCCCTACTTCAAACCAGTCATTCACATCAGTGTGCTGCTGGATTTCTTTCTTTTAGATAACATGTGGGCTAATGATGGACATGGAAATATAGGGATAAAAAACATGTCAGAACCCTCCTCCACCAACATTTTTCTCCCAATAAATTAAATCAATTGAGTTAAACAAAGAGAAAAAAAGAAAAAGAAACCCAAAGTAATGTGACAAGGAAATGGTGCCCTATTTACACACACACACAGACACACACATACACTCTATTTTCACATACATATACACACATTTGTTGTTGGTCAAGCTGCAAAAGAACAGACTGACTGCGGGCAAAGTTTTTAGCTTAGTCATCAGAATGACGCCCCACTGTTTTACACCATACTGAGAAATATCAACTGCCATAGCGCAAAGTCATTAGCTTGTCACCAACACACTGTTCAATGCACTCTGACAATCTGCTGGACAGTCTATACTGCTCAACTCCCTCATGGGGCCTGTCAGTATAAAAAGCATCCCCACCTCTGGAAATTCTGAGCAAGGAATTCCCTCTTTTCTTCCCTCTCTTTTTTTCTGCCTTGCTCCTTTTCTTCTGTCACCTCTGCTTTCTATTTCTGTCTTCTTGTCCATTTGCCTGCCTTTTTCCAGAAAGGCTTAAACATGACAATTCTCTCCTACGCTGAAATTGGATGAGCTGGGTCTGACTTGTCAGGCGCTTAACGCAGTGCAACTTATTTTCGCAAGTATGACAGACAACAATAGTTGCTGTCTGAGCGTTCGATGAAGAAGAATGTTCACCTGCAGTTAGATTGCTTGGCAAAAAACATTCAACAGGTACTCGATTAAACAGTTTGATATAAAAACATTTTAGAAAATTTCAATCAGAATTTTACAAAGTGCACCAATTGTGTGTCAAACTGGATTAGCTTGTGCTAAGGTTAAAAAAACCATAAAAAGGGGCAAAACAAGCAGAATTTTAGTTTGAAGGAAAATTAGGTCTTGCAAAAACTGGGTAAGCGTGCAATGTTACAGAGGAACTTCACATCCATGGTAAAGTGGCAGGGGCATGTGCTGGGTTTTTCAGCTACTGTCAGGGCAAAGGGAATACAAGTCCAGCCCTCTCCAAACCAGGTAAAAAAAAAAGAAGAAAAAAAAGAAAAATAAAGCTTTCTCTTTTAAGAAGCCAATGGGTGACATGTCATGAATAACTTCAACAGTGCAAAAACCAAACAAAACCTAGAAAGGTGCCAGTGCAGATTATCAGCAACAAGTACAGCAGAGAGCAAGCATTCTGTATAACTGTGGGAAGCAAGCAAAGTACTTTGGCTGAGGAGAAGTTTTCTTGGAGTCCGCTGCCCTCTTTTCTTCAGGGAGAGGATCGAGCGATTTGTCGTTGGCTGTTCTGGATACAGTATTTATATATCACATTATCAATGCTGTCTCCTTTTAAATCATGTCATATTTACTTCTTCATAAAATCTGAATAAGAACAAAGAAAGGGGAGATAAGACTCAAGCCTCTTCTCACCACAGCTACCCTACCAGGTCCCCCCCCCCCCCCCCAGGAGATCAAACTGAATGTCACAACACTTCATTTTATTTTTGGAAAGATACAACATAATGAGAATATATGCCAAATTTTTTGGTTTGATTTTGGGTGCAAATCAAGTACGAGGAATTGGGATATCAAAATGGAAAGACAGTCATACTTTCTGTTAGACTATATCTAAAGGTTAGACAGACCCTTCAAAACTGCAACACAAAAAAAGAAACAGAAGCCCTCAAAAAGCAGTTCTAAAAAATTAAGTTCCTACAGCAAGAAATATGTTTTTCATGAAGTAGTTTGCACTACAACACATTATATGAAACTCACAAGGAAGTCTACCTATACTGGTGCTGTGGTCAAGGGGTACATGTTACACACTACAACACACCACACACAAAGTTACCTATCTGTACATGAACACACTACAACACCACACACATAAAGTCTGTACTAACATGTACACACTACAACACACACACACAAAGGTCTATCTCATACTGACACACATACAACCACAACACAGACACACACAGTGCACACACACATACACACACACAACAGTGACACACACACAACAACACACACACCCACCACAGTGACACACACACACCACACACCCACACACAGACAAGTTTACCTATACTGGTGGTATGAAACGCGGGAGGCAGCCATGCTGGATCCCTGCTGAGCGGTGGAGGAGGAGTAGGAGGGGGGCTGGTCAGCGCCGTAACTGCCGTAACTGCTCTCCCTCGAGTGGCGGATACTGGTGATGGTGATGCCCCCATCCCCCGTGTTCACCGACCCTTTGCCCCGCTTCGAGATGGCCTGCAGTTCAGGGGAATATTCCTGCAGGGAGAAAAAAAAACAACACAAGCAATGTTAGGGACTTTGTTAGACACCAAGACCATCCGGGACAAAATGGCGAGGCAATAGGATTGAATCCTCCAGCACAACTGCTGAATCCTTTTTTTTGTGTGTGTGTGTGTGTGTGGTGTGTGTGTGTGTGTGGTGTGTGTGTGTGTGTGTGTGTGGTGTGTGTGTGTGGTGTGTGTGTGTGTGTTGTGTGTGTGTGTGTGTGTGTGTGTGTGTGTGTGTCTGTGTGTGTGTGTGTGGTGTGTGTGTGTGTGTGTGTGTGTGTGTGTGTGTGTGTAACTCCCTCGTTTCCAATGACCATGGCTCTTCCTCTGGGCAAAGTAAACCCTCCCTGCAGTAAAGAATAAAATCTGGCAACAAAAGCTGACAGCTCAGGAACGCAGCTTTGAAACACATGCCATCAGCTGCAGGAGGAAGATGAGAAAAGTAGTGTGACATCACACGCACAGCTTCACCTTTGAGCAGGAGAAAGAATACACGTTTCAAACCTCAACTGGACAACATTGTAACATATAAACCATGATCACACTGACGAAAATGATCTTAAAATTAAACTGAAAACTTGCATTTGAGCATATGATGGAATTGCAGGAAAACCTTTATTAAATCCTTTCTCAAAACACCCTAAAAACAGAACTTAATAATGATAATGATAAAAAATATCAAATACACCTCACCTAAAAATACATAAACCTTATGCATTTTTATTAACAGAAGCAAGTGAACAAATGGGTTTAGAAGAAAATTTTTAGCCCTTATCCCCGCTGCGCCCATTAGCGCCCTTACAACAAAACTCTGTAGCGCCCATTAGCGCCCTCAAACCATGTGCTTATTATGGGGGCCACCATTGTTGTTTACATAAATGAGACTCTCATGAGAGTTGCTGTTATTGCGTGAACAAGATGCCACCATGTTCTGAACTTTACAGTGTTCAAATTGGTAAGGTTTTAAGCAAATTACAAATTTTTAAAGTTTGCTAAATAAATCTTGTTATGAGCAATGGTTAGGATGGCTGCTGAGAGAGGATCTGGATGCCTAAAGAGAAGGTTTAAAGGTTTTTTCCATGGGAATATTGTTAAGACTGATCAAGCAGATGGGCAGTGTGGCCTAGATAATATTATTTACAAGTTTGATGGAAGAGATCGTGATTGCCATACCAATAGCAAAAAAATGACGTCATGATTCTTTTTTTTTTTTTTTTTTTTTTTGTAAACTGCATGAATGCAAAAGCACCTGGCCTTGTGTGTATTTTATCTATTGCAGAATGCAGGAAATAACATTTCTTGCAGTAAAAGATAGTATAAATATATTTCATCAGTTTTTTGTGTAGCGACTATTGAAAGTTGTAAAAATTACTTCCCTTTGACACGAGTTTCACAGTGAATGAACTGTGTGACCCCGGGGAATTAACTAAAGCTGACAATGAGAATGGCCACCAACAAACCGTAGCTCGTGCATTCCTATAAAACGCTTGAAAAGAGAAAGTGTGTCTGCCATGATAAAGGACTTTAAAACATACAGAAGCAAGAACAGCAGAGGGGTGAGGACAACTAACCAACTCACCTCAAACTGGGGCCAGGCCATGGCCATGTCCACACCATGTGCTGTGGACCAGAACTTCAGGTCCCTGTCAGGGTCTGTGTTGGAGATGGAAGCATGCAGGTCTGTGTACACTCGCCCAAACCTGTGAAAACCACAACACCTGTCTGACCAAAACTTGGGAAAATGGTGGCTGTTCACACATTGCAACAGAGGTAGACTAAGATCACAGTAGCTACTTTGGTTACTGATCTAGAAAGACTGGTGGCTTAGACAGTGTAGTTTCATCAAGGCTATCCTGTGCTTTGACAAAAGCAGTGATATATGAGTTTGTTCACAAAGTTTTTCAACTTTGCAAAGCTAAGGTTTAGTTTTCAAAAGGAAAACATGTAATGCATTTAAAATAATCCACATAGAGCCTAAATCAAAGATGTTCTAACTACAATAATAAAGCAATGTAACACTGTATAGTATAGTGCAGTACAATATAATGCAATACAGCGCAGTATGGTACAGTACACCACAAATGCAAAAGCTCCATGGTCTTAAAACAGCAAAATGTGCATATCTCTCTGAAGTAACAAAACACACATAAAAAAACAGTGCACTTACTTTGGATCCACGCTCATGTCCAAGCATTTGTGCAGCCTGAAGAAGGTCTGTTTGAAAAAGTCTATCCTCTTTCTCTCAAACTCCTGGCATCTGTCATACACCTGAAACACCCCAGATCAACAGTCAACTTTAATTCAATTCCTCTCTCCTGAACAATAACTCTTCTCTGACACTGCCAACTGAAAACTCTATCGTTACTCCTCTGCATTTAATGGTTGACTGACCTACAAAGAAACTCTCTCAAGACGTGTTCCAGCATGTGACCTGAAATCCATTCAGACAGCTGTGCAACTCCTGCAGAGAGTTGTGGCCGCAGGAGTGCAGTCTGTGAGGAAACCTGCCCTGGAGAAGTCAAGAGACTCCAAAAACAGAAAGACAGAGACACTGCAAGAAGAAGAGATAGCAGAACCAGACCATCAGCTCACTGTCTATTGTCGTCTGCACCAACTGTGGCAGTGACTGCCATGTGAGGACTGGTCTGCTGAGTCACTCACTCCACATGTTGCCTGGAATAGGACTGGAGTAACTAAACAAGGTACAGCCATTATCTCCTGAGACAAGAGCCCATGACAAAGTTACTACTCCTCAGCATTGAATGGACAATCTGCAATGAAACTCACTATCTCAACTTATATAGTGTTTGCTAATCCCCCCTCCCCCCAACAACAACTTCAGCAAACTTCCTGGTCGAAGCAAGTCCTTCCTCTTTTGCCCCTGATATGAATCAAAGAAGACTATTGGAGCTGACAGCTAGGAACGACTTTAAAAATAATCTACAGAAGGCCGTATTCTGGTGACATTTTCACTTTGTAAATTAATGTCACTTTTACCCAGTTTTCTTCTAATTAAAAAAATCCTCACCAATCATTTGTTTTTAGCTGATCTCTACTATGATTCAAATCCCCCCCCCCCCCCAAAAAAAAAAAAAAGACTCCCCAACCCCCTCCCCCCAGCTGGGCAAGTGATGACGACACAGCACAAGGCAGGCCCCCTTTCTGCAGTAACAGCTGCCTACATGAAAAGTCATCTTTGCCCCTGGTAAAGCAGCTGCTGCTTCACAGGTAAGAGGTGACATTGATTGCCATGCCCTAACCGGGAGAGATGCGTGTTACAGCCTCTCCATTGATCCAGCCGTGAGAAAAGCTCACCAAACATTGAGCAAGCAGGGGAGAGGAGGTACAAGTTTTGATTTTTTGAGAGGGAGGGAGAAAAGGAGGGAGAGGAGCAAAGGGAGGTGAGGGGGTGAGGGGGTGAGACAGAGAGAGAGAGAGAGAGAGAGAGAGAGAGAGAGAAGAGAGAGAGAGAGAGAGAGAGAGAGAGAGAAGAGAGAGAGACAGACAGACAGACAGACAGACAGACATGCAAAAATGCTGACCAACAGAGAGGCTAAACTGGCTCAGCATTATAACCACTCCAACATCCCCCCCCCCCCCCTTTACACCCACACAGAGCATATATATATATACAGTAATTCCCTGACCTCGGTCATATCTTCGATGTATTTAGCGTTGTAGGCGTTGAGGTCTTTCAGACAGGCCTGGTACTCTCTCTGCTGGACTCCACCTCTTTCTGGCACTTCTTCAACTTGTCCTGCAGCTTGCGTAACTGATGCACACACACACACACCACACACACACACACACACACACACACACACACACAACACACACACACACACACAACCTGTCAGTTCATACAGTATTCCTAAACTAAGCTATGGCTCACTTTGTTCTAAGCAACATAGTCAAGAATTTAAAAAAATGTATTGGTGGGGTTTTCAGGGGCTAAATGGAAGCACAGAATATAAAAATTAATCTGTTTAACTAGGGTCACTATCACAATAATGGAGAACAAAGGCTGGCTGTAAAATAAGCCAAAAATTCATAAATCTTTAACCGTCTTAGCCTCGTTACGGCCGCAGCCGGCCGTAACAGCACCTGCTGCTAGATTCCGTTGCGGCCGTAGCCGGCTGATGGTCCTGACCACGTGGGCAGTACTTTTCCATCACACACATACCTCGTGGTTCTCACACAGTGTGTCTGAAATTTGGTGGGGTGATGCAGGGAAGGTTTCAGAGGGTGCCAGTTATACATTTAGACCACTAACAGTGTGTACTTGGGAGGGAAGGAAGAAAGCATAGCTGGTAATAGAAACGCCTTTCGCTGGTAGAGCGTGGCGAAAAAAAATGGCATCTTCGATGGTAGCAGACGATTCATCTAACTAACTAGACAAGAAAATGAACGTGTTTGCGTTGGAAGTAGAAAAATTTCAATGATAAATGTTAAGTGAGTCAGAAATAAAAAGCTGATGGGGGAGAAGAGAAAGGAAATAATGCAGTTAGAGAGATGAGTGACCCTGAAAATAAATTACTACACGGCACATTCCTGCAAGTGTGGTTACCTGTGCTACGCACACCACTGTGGAGAAATTTGACCTGGGGGGGAGGGGGTGGGAGGTCGGCAGCATAAACGCCAGATAATGTGACGCCTTTTGACTATTTTTTAGTTATTACCACACTTTTTATTTGCAACTCAAGGGACAGATTTGCTGATGACGAAAATAGCAAGAAGGAAAAGAAAATAGATCTCCAGTCTGCCAAGGTGCCACAGGTGACAGCAATAGGTACACCCCTGACACATCCACATTTTGTGCTTTCTGTGATGTGATGTGTCCCTGTGCCATTACTATGACTACTTTAAAGGCTATTAAGATAAAATTTTTGTAGAATTACAGAAGTTCTGTGTGGTTTCATGTTTGTCACACCTGTGTGGTGACACTGGTGACAATGTGACACTTATGTACAATAATACACTTCTGTGCACTTAACAAACATGTGGTAAGACATAGAGATCTGAAATGCAGTATACATGTCAGATATTGATTGAACATGCCTGGTTTTCAAAAGACAAAAAAACAGTTAAACAAAAAGTATGTCTCATCAAGACATATAAAACAACAGGTGTTATGAGGACATTGTGTGACACATCCTTGAAGTACAATTGCACACAAACATTAATAAACACGTTAGCTAGGCATCAGTTCTTTATTCAACACTTACATGCATGACTTTTTGTCTATTCCATGCATATTTTGCTGGTTTATCTTATACAACACACTTTTACCTGTGATTGGTGACAAATAAGGTGACAATCACACAACATTTTGTGACCAGACATGTAAACTTGCCTTAAAATGCAAGTACAGAGATATATCTAGCTTGTGACAAAATTTCAGCTTGATAGCTTGTCATGCACACACACAATTGTCTCAGAAGTAAACTATGTCAGTTTGGGGTAGAAAACTTTCAAAGAATTCAAAATCTACAGGCAGTTTAGCATGTAGAATTCAACAACAAGAGGGTTAAACGAAAAAAAAAGGGATTAGTGACTTCTTCTAGCTCTTTCAAAAAATTCCTGTTACTGAATTTATGTATACTTAGTCAAAGTATGCTACATTTAGGTTCAAGCCATAAACTTTATTCTTGAATACCGCTAACACAAAAATTAGGGAGACTACACTGTTGAACTTATCTTCTGCAAAAGATATTTTTACCCAAAATTTTACATAACATGGAACTTTATGAAATCATGTTCATTTGTAACTACTAGGAAAAAAAAACTAGTTAAGGGCATAAACATGTACACCTGGTAAGTGTGTTTTTCCTGCACCCACTCTCATAGGTAAGCAAATCTGCTCACAAGACAGATTAAAAAAAAAAAAAAAAAAAAAGCGGAGCTATATTATGCCAAAATACTCTCCCCTGCATAAACAGGCAGAATACGTACAGAAAATGTGCTGACTATATCAACACAAGTCAAGACAAGTCCATACATACAACACAATGCCATACAATGCCACTTAGTACAGCCCAGTACCACACAGAAGAAGACATGAACCAGATAGTCTAGGGGTCAGAACATTGTGCTTGCAACTTGGTGATCCGGGTTCGGTTCCTGTTCGAGGGGATTTTTCCCATGGAGTTAACGTTTAGAGCTGACTCCACTCTCCCCCAAAGTCCTCTGGGTGAGACTATAAACTGAGGCCCCGTGTGCAAACGCACGCAGAACATATTACGTACACGTTAATCCTGTTCCGCTTTTTGTAGGAGTAGGCCATTGCGTGCCGGTGGGAACAGCTGACAAGATTTACAAAACTGCATTCACATGGGGACTGGATGTAAAAAAAGCACATGAGTGCTTATTTCATTATCCTTGATATAAAGGAATAGATAAAAGAATAAATAAATAAATAAACAAACACAGAGAGGCATCAGCCTGCCCCTCACATTATCGGCGGACACAGAGGGGTCTCCCGGGCGTTGTTTTCCTGGTTGACAGTGCTCTTCTCTGTGCGGCACGCCGTGTGGTATTCCTTCTTGGCCGTCAACACTTTCGACAGTCGCTTGGCCCACGGCTTCTGAACCTGCACACATTCCATGATACATCTCACACTGCTGCCAGTTTCCCCCACTTTCAGCTCCTCTCAGCTGCTATCCATCCCATCCTAGCTGATGCTAATTATAGCAGAGGCTGACTGCACTTGGACTTGGTGAAAGGGAGATGCTAATTTTAGCACTGAGCCCTGGACCCTTGACTGAGTTATGCTGGATTTGATTGCTGTGCTTATTGTGCGTGAAGTGTCTTGCCGTTCAGGAGCAGCACTAAGGCAAAAAAAAAAAAAGCATTTAACATTGGACGTTGTGTTGACACTTTCACAGGCCTGCAACTGTGTTGAAATATCGGTTCTACATGAACAATAACAGATAATTCTGAAAAGTAAACACAAGAGCTTCTTCTAAATGTATTCAGTGATTCCGATTCAAGCAAGGACACTGTTGTTCTGTGACCAGTATCCCTCTCTAATACAGGGCAGCATGGGAGGTGAACCAGTGAACATTCCTACTTCAGCATACATCACACACACAGGCCAGTACCTGTCTACCATGTTTACTGACAGTAAAAGCAAGGCACTACAAATGCTGTCATAAAATTTCTAAAATCCAGTTCTTTGAGATCTCATTCAAAAGAAATTTGCAAGAAACCAATTTCATAATGGTGAGGAATAGAAGTTTTGACAGGGCATGTAAGGCTGAGTTGAAGCTGAAAAAAAAAAGTAATGTAGACCTGATGACAATCTTAACAGACAATGCACAAGGCAATTTCTGGCACTGAAAGTGCATTTTCTCCAAAAAAGAGTTCCCTTTGAATCATGCACAGTAGTGTGTGTGTGTGTGTGTGTGTGTGTGTGTGTGTGTGTGTGTGTGTGTGTGTGTGTGTGTGTGTGTGTGTGTGTAATGTGTTTACACAAGGAAGCAGGAATTTTGATCCCCTTCCCACAGCACAATGACATAACACAGCACACACCACACCACAAAGCCGTGCCCCTGCTCACCTTCCTGAAGCCGTCCTCCATCTCCTTGGTTTCCTTGAAGTGCATCATGGACTTGTGGTAGTTCTCCTTCTGCCAGGCCTTGATGGAGGCGTACACCTCCAGCATCAGCCGGTCACCCACGTCCGTGTGCAGGTCGCTCACCTGGTCTGCCTCCACCAGCACGCTGCGCCACGCAGCCTGACCCGTCCCGTACTCTGGGCCTGACCACCACAGGTAGGGGTTAGTCACAGCAGGAATGATGAAATATGACATGAGGAAAGCAACTCAGCTTTGTTTAGGACAGGCAAGGGTTAGTCACGGCACGAATGAGGAAATAAGACATGAGAAAATCAACTCAACTTTATTTAGGACAGGCAGGAATAAAATAAGACACAAGGAAATCAAGTCAGCTTTGTTTACGACAGGCAGGTTTTTTTTTAATTTTTTATTCACAGCACAAATGATAAAATAAGACACCAGAAAAGCAACTCAGCTTTGTTTAGCACAGGCAGGGGGTTAGTCACAGCATGGATGATGACATAAGACAAGAAAAACTTTATTTAGGACAGGTGGAGGGGGGGAGGGGGGGGGTATTCACAGCAGGAATGAAATAAGACATGAGAAAAGCGACTCCAACTTTCTTTAGGCCAGGCAGGGGGTTTTATTCACGGCAGGAATAAGGGAATAAGACACAGGAAAGTGACTTGACTTTATTTAGCACAGGCAGGGGGTTAGTCACAGCACGAATGAAATGAAACACAGGAAAGTGACTCAACTTTATTTAGGACAGGCAGGGGTTAGTCACAGCACAAATGAAATAAAACACAGGAAAGTGACTTGACTTCATTTAGGACAGGCAGGGGGTTAGTCACAGCACAAATGAAATAAAACACAGGAAAGTGACTTGACTTATTAGGACAGCAGGGGTTTGTCACAGCACAAATGAAATAAAACACAGGAAAGTGACTTGACTTCATTTAGGACAGGCAGGGGGTTAGTCACAGCACAAATGAAATAAAACACAGGAATAGCGACTCAACTTATTTAGGACAGGCAGGGTTTTTTATTCACAGCACGAATAATGAAATGAGACACGAGAAAAGCGACTCACTTTATTAGGACAGGCAGGGTTTTTATTCACAGCACGAATAATGAAATGAGACACGAGAAAAGCGACTCAACTTTATTTAGGACAGGCAGGGTTTTTTATTCACAGCACGAATAATGAAATGAGACACGAGAAAAGCGACTCAACTTTATTTAGGACAGGCAGGGGGTTAGTCACAGCACGAATAATGAAATGAGACACGAGAAAAGCGACTCAACTTTATTCAGCACAGGCAGGGTTTTTTATTCACAGCACGAATAATGAAATGAGACACGAGAAAAGCGACTCAACTTTATTTAGGACAGGCAGGGTTTTTTATTCACAGCACGAATAATGAAATGAGACACGAGAAAAGCGACTCAACTTTATTTAGGACAGGCAGGGTTTGGGGATTGGGGAGTATTCACAGCACCAATGAAATAACACACAAGAAAAGCAACTCAGCTTTGTTTGTTCCTTGAAGGACAATGATGGTGCGTGAAATCAAGACCATGAAAGAGAAATTTATATGTTTTGTGTCTTTTTAGTTTATGTGTTGTGTAGTCAGCTTCCAATGGGTCTGTTTGACCACAAGTTGACTGTTTTGTATGATGTGCTCCCAGTTCTAACTGATGTATTCCCTTTTACACAAATCTTCTGTTGTTTAAAAAAAAAGGACAAAAATGTTGTATTTTAGATACCTGGATAGTATGTTCTACTTCTCAGTCTGCTTACAGTTCATCACAGACACAGACCAGCTACTGAAGTGCACTGCGTAAATCAGCACCAGGATTATCAGCTGGATGGTGATAGAATAGATTCAACCATATTTCAGATTCAGTTATGTTTGTGGGGCACTTTGGGCTCTGATGACACTGCAGCACTGCAGGGAAGTGCCTCTTTTCTGTTATTTGGAAATGCATATATATATATATATATTCATTTAGCCCCTGATTACAGATTAAAAAATTTGCTTTTACAAACAATACAACAACAAATCAGTAAATATCATGTACTAAAAAAAAACAACTGCATATCACCCCCCCCCCCCCCTACCCCCCCCCCCCCCCGGTCCCCACCCCCCCTTAATCTCTACGATAAGAAAACTGACCTTTCTCCAAGAAGTCGTTCCACTTCTTTGACCAGGCGGTCAGCATGGAGGCGTACTTCTTCTCGATGTCGCTGCGCTGCTCGATGAGGGCGCGGAACTGGTCGCACAGCTTGTAGCCGTTGTCGCAGCGCTTCACCGTGCGCATGTACTTGCCCACCTCCCAGAAGCTGTCGCTGCTGGCCTGCAGGACGCCATCATCGCTGACCGACATGATGAGGATCGCCGCTCACACACCCCAACACTGCCCTTTGTGTGTGTGGAGAACTGAAGACAGACCTGATCTGCGCTGTGGGGGTTCCAGTTCCTTTATACCAGTGTGACTTTTCCGCTCTGCTGCAACAGTCAGTAACAGAAAACTGAGTAAGAAGTTGGACATTTTAAATGAAGGTTTATCCAAATGTGCAACTAAAAAAATCACACAAAAAATCAGAAGTCACTTGTTCTGTAGAAAAGTGTTGTTTGTTTAAAGTAAAAAGCTATCTGACAGCAACTTTGATTAACAAACAAAAAAAAAAAATCAGGAGTCACTTGGTTCTGTAGAAAAGTTTCTGCATGTTTAAATTAAAGTAAAAAGTTATCTGACAGCAACTTTGATAAACCAAAAAAAAAAAAATTCCCTGCAGAGAACAGAACTAATCAGTGATTAACAATCCACAGAAAGGAAAAAAAAAAAAACCACTGTGAAACTCCATGATCAAGACAGGCATGGAATTGGTGCATGAATTCTGAAGTAATTTCATTATACTGTATTGTATTGTTTTGTATTGTATTTCATTGTATTTTACTGTATCGTAATGTACTGTATTGTACTGTACTGTATTGCATACCTACTACACCATTTTCTCCGAGAGGTTTCACCAAGTGCTGAATATACACCACATCCCTAAAATCATGACTCCATGGAAACAGAGATAAGTAGGTGGTGGTGGTGATGGTGGTGGTATACATTTGAACTGATGTGAAAGAGTCTCTGAAATCCACTGAGTAAGACATCTGACCACTGATGGACCCCATGCTCTGGTCAAGCGACAACATTCCCCACCACCGCCAAACAGGTTACACTGGATCTGTTTACCTACTACCTACCTGCCTACCTGCCTGTCTGCCTACACATTCCTGTCCTTGTCCTTGTCTCTTTACTCAACGGTTGGTAGTGAATACTGGAACCTAGCGTATAGTCTAATTTAAATGATTATACACGCACGCATACACACATACACACACACGTGTGCACACACACACACACACACACATGCGTGCGCACACACACACACACATGCACCACACACACAAGAGAGAGAGAGTTTTTGTTTTATTTGTTTCTTTGTTTGTTTTTTCCCCTTTTCTTTCTTTGTTGGTTTTATTGTTATGCTAGGGATTTTCTGCTTTGATTTTTGTTGGTTTTTTGTGTTGCTTTATTTTGTTTTTTTGCAGTTGTTTTCATTTTGTTTTTCTTTTCTTTAGATAGATGGCTTGATGGAAAAAAGCAAATCGATGCTTACTCAATGTACCATCTGGAAATAAAAATTTGATTGATTGATTGATTGAGAGAGAGAGGGAGAGAAGAGGGGGAGAGAGAGGAGAGAGAGAGAGAGAGAGAGAGAAAAGAGAGAGAGAGAGAGAGAGGAGAGAGAGAGAGAGAGAGAGAGAGAGACAGAGAGAGAGAGACAGAGAGAGAGAGACAGAGAGAGAGAGAGAGAGACAGAGAGAGAGAGAGAGAGAGAGAGAGACACACACACACACACACACACACACTGTACACATGGGTGAAACTAAGAATCAAGACAGACAGACAGACAGACAGACAGAGACAGAGTGACATACAGACACACACACACTGTATATGTGGGTGGAACTAAGAATCGACAGACAGACAAACAGACAGACAGACAGACAGGCAGACAGACAGATACACACACACACAAACACACACACTCTCACACACACATACACACAAACACCAGCCCCCCCCCCCCCCCACACACACACAGAGCATACTGTACTATAGCTGACAGAATATATCCACAATGATCCCCCCCATACTTGTCACTTCCATGCATGACACATGAAAAAGAATACATGTGTCATATATGTAACAAATTTATACACATGCTTGCATATATACAATATATAATATAAAATTATATATAAGTGACACGAAACCTTATGATAGCCTCTCAGTTTTATACCCTGACTGCCTGTCTCCCAATTAAAGCAAAGTCATTCAACTAAAAGTCTTATCCCAGTGAAGATGATAAATTATTCATAGTCACAAACATGTATACATAAAACAGTAGTCTGACACTTGTGAGCAAACACAAGGCGTTCAGCTGACTGAGAAACTGAAAGATTCTGATCAGGACACGAAATATCTATGCTATGCCCATGGTGAGAGGGTGAAAAATCCTGGTCGACACATTGGTGGCACACACCTCCCTTCACTGTCAACTGCACTGCTCACTGTCTACTCTGTCAACACAGCAATATATACTACCCCAATCCCCAGCACTCTTGCCCCCTTTCAAGCA
>CM060337.1:1653971-1663971 GCA_030674155.1 Stramonita haemastoma
GACACACAAATGCACACAGTGACACACACACGCACGCACACACACACACACACACACACACACACACACACACACACACACACACACACACACACACACAATCTAGTGATCTACCTCTGATCAAGTGGATGATCTTACCAACTATGCTCTTTAGTCTTTGATCAAAATAGCAATCAATATCAAACAATCATCCATGGTTGTGTTTTCAATGATATGTGAGACATGGCTTTGTTTAAAAGATTAGTCAGTTCAGTTTTTTAAAAACTTTTTCTAAAGGAACCTAGTGCATAAAGTGTATAGTATACTAACACAGACCACATGGCCAGAGCTGTCAGAAGTTTACTCAGCAGGTGTTGCATCAGCTGCATACCCTGTGCATTGCCCACTGACTGACACCTTGTCATGCGTAATTGTATGCTGGGTGTTTCCACTGACTGTTGTTTCGGGGAAATTGTTTGAATTTGCAATGCCCTCAGAAATAAAATTTTGTGTTCTTGTCTCTGAATCTGAAATGATAAGATTAATATCTACTCTAAAACAAATCATTTAAACAGGAGTCAGAATCAAAACATTCATAGTCAGTTTAGCTTAAATTACTATTAGAGAAGGCTGAATCAAAACATCTACCTGTCTGTAGGCAAGGTGTCATTAGTCCACAGCAGACAGTAACTAAATCATAACAAAGACACAAACATTGAGACAATCATAACTGATATATATATCTATGTATACACAACAATTTATCAACTACTCTATTTTACTTTTAAAGGTTAAATAAAAACACAGAGCTTTGTCAGTTACTCACTATTCAGGGAGAATCAAAACGGATACAGCCCCCCCCCCCTTCCCCTGCAATTGATAGTGAAGAACACCGTCCCCAAAATAAGCCATAATTATAGGGTATACTTGGCTAACAACAATCTAGAAGTACAGTGGCTAAAGGAATGTCCTGTACATGACTTTTCAGCTAAATAGGATTGATCCTCCCTGTAATCTGCTGTTGGTAGCTGAGTCAGACAGAGCTGGGAGAACAGGTGAGGGAGAAAAATCAATACACATCCTCTTAGTTACATTTTTCAATCCTCCCCTACTGGGAGTTCAACATTTATATCGACTAATGGATGCACACATGCAAAGACAGGTTTGTCTTACTTAATGTGTTTCTTCCAAGTTTTCCTTTTAGTCTTACTGAAATTTGGGAGTGTTCAAGTATTATAAGCACATTATAAATGATTGTTTAAAAAATGGATGTGTGTGTGTGTGTGTGTGTGTGTGTGTGTGTGTGTTGTGTGTGTGTGTGTGTGTGATGGGATGAGGTGAGAGAGAGAGAGAGAGAGAGAGAGAGAGAGAGAGAGAGAGAGAGAGAGAGAGAGAGAGAGTGGTGTGTGTGTGTGTGTGTGTGTGTGTGTGTGTGTGTGTGTGTGTGTGTGTGTGTGTGTGTGTGTGTAGATGTGTGAGCAAACAGGTGTGCACAGGAATGAGATTTTATTTTGGTGAATTTATGACTGGCTGAGGTATTGCTGATTTGTGGGTGCTTTTTATATTGTGAATGTGCAAGGTGATGTTTGGATACTAATATTACTATGTTGTGTTTTTTTTTCCTGTGATGTTATTTTTACATGTTTACTGTTTTTATGTGTGTCTTGTAACCGGCGTGAATTTCTCTATGAGATACTAAAGTATTTGAATTTGAAATGGTTTAATGACCAAGTCCTTTCCCCCTAGGCCACAACAGAACCAAATGAGGGAATGGGGTATAGTATAAAGGAAGATAATATGTAAACTTTTGTAAATTTAAAACATACAATGATCAAAACTCTGGAATAGAAAAATGTATGGAAAATGACACATTCAAAAGAAACTGGCATCGTGCACCATAGACATGTGATGAAGCCTGGGTGTATACTCTACTACCAAATCCTGAATTAAAGTTGTCATCCATAGATCTCTTAAATAAACTGACTCCATATATACTGATATAGCCATAGGCTATAACTGGGTTGTTTTATTCACTACTGTTACTGATAATCACTTGCCACTGTGCACTCTATTGTACCATCATATGAGATAGAGTGAGAGTGGAGAGTGAGAGTGAGAGAGAGAGAGAGAGAGAGAGAGAGTGTGTGATATGTGTGTGTCACTGTGTGTTGTGTGTGTGTGTGTGTGTGTGTGTGGTGTGTGTGTGTGTGTGTGTGTGTGTGTGATGGTGAGGTGAGGTGTGGTGTGGTGTGGTGTGGTGTGGTGTGGTGTGTGTGTGTGTGTTTACTGTATGTGTGTATGTTACTCTGTGTGTGTGTGTGTGTGTGTGTGTGTGTGTGTGTGTGTGTGTGTGTGTGTGTGTGTGTGTGCGCACTTTATGTAAAAATTTACGTGTAGTGCCATTAAAACAAGAACTGACGATAAAGTCACTACATTAGTACATACCATATAAACACAAGGTTGTGCGGATCTTTAGTGAAGTAGAGAGGATCGGTTATCTAGCCTAACGAGAGACGACCGTGTCAACATCTTTCCCACCTGTGTTCGCCCTGCCATCTCCGGCTTTGCATTTTTCCTTATAGGGCCCATTGATCTCTAGGAAATAATCATACATGCATACACTACATTCGCTGTGGTTGTTCCGATACCTTTTGCCCAAACACCGACTTACATGCTGTCTACAACAGTGGTGGAGGCATGAGTGCTCCTGGCGAACTATCGTGGTTTCACAGCACAGCCGTTGGCAAAAGCCCAGCAGTGCTGTGTCGTCAGTATTGCAAACACAGAGGTGAGATGACACGAAGTGACAAGATATAAATAAACCGCTGAAAATGTTTGACTGGTAGACAGTGAAGGTGCTCTATGTTCCCACTGCCTACCTGAACAGCCGCGTCCAACAGACGATTCTATACCTGTCTTCACACACCACATCAAAGCTAATGTCGGAATCTTACCTGTCGACTGCAAGCAGCTTCCAACGAAGTCACCGACAATCTAAAGATGGCCGCGCGCTGAAGGATGCTTGTTATCGGCTATCTGATTGGCTAAACCACTGCTCCTTACTGTTTCACGACGGTCATCTCGGACACGCCCATTCTCACCACTTACCCTCTTCCCATTCTCTCTTTTTTCTTTTGTCCATCGATCCAGACCCCTATCTCCTCTTACAACATTTTTTGTTTTATTTGTGATTTAAATCTAAACTTACAATTTTTTGAAAGGCTCGCACCCAAGTCGGCAAGTCACCCATTTAAAAAACAAAAACAACCCATATAAATAGAAAAAAAAACACAAAAACCAAAACCAAAAACAACCAACCCCAAACTCTGACCACTTCGCAAATGAAATTTTATTTACTTTTCTGTGTATATAAGTGTTTTGCTAATTTGGTTTTGTTGTTGTTTGTTTTGTTTTCATTTTTTTCGCAGAGGAAAAAGAAGAAATTATAAATAATGTTGTTTTTTGTCAGTCTGAGTAACTATCGATGTTAATCAGAAGTGTGTGAAGACACATCCGTAAGTACTATTAAATGCTATCAGCATGTTTACGTGTGTGTGCGCTCGCGCGCGTGTGTGTATTCTTTAGTTTAAAGTCTATTCGCATAAGTGGTATAAGACATAAGAAGACGAAAAAAAAATCGCCCTAAAATGAATTTTTTAAAAAATAGGGGGGGGGGGGGGGGGGGGGGGGGGAGTGAATAGGAGACAGGAGCTTAGGTAAACTTATAGAACTTCAAACCTTTGTTTTTTTTAAAACGAAGAAAGGCAAAGTAGTAAATAATTATTCAGAATTTCAACGCTGAGAACCTTAAACACCTAACATAGCTATGTAGAAAGGAAAGAAATTCTTAAGATTTATGTATCCTCCTCGTAAACAAGCTACTGACATGTTCACGAGCTAAACAATAAACTGCTGATGGGATTTTTCTTCAACGACAAGGTGATTTCACACCAAAGGCCTACAAAGTTGCTTAAAATCTTGTCCGGGGATTTGTCATGTGTAATGGGAAGATGCTGTTTTAAAACAGGACATACAAGAAGAATATGAATGGCTGAAATCGTCCCGTCGCATATGGAGCGCACATGTTTAGCAAATTTTGTCTGGAATGCTGATCTAGATCTATTAATTAAACAAAATTGATGGCTGATCTAAGATGTACGCGCGTATGTGTGTGATATCCTCACCCCCCCCCCCCCCCCCCTTCCTCCCCACCTGGATAAGAATCAACCTTGCCAATACGGTTCATAATGAGAGAGAGAGAGAGAGAGAGAGAGAGAGAGAGAGAGAGAGAGAGAGAGGGAGAATGGCTGGCTTTTTTCCAGGGACGGTATCTCGGCAAACCTGGTCCTTTAAATTGATTTGCCTCCCTTGTACCGCAACGGCGTTTGCCTGGGGGCTGTCCACGAAGTAATGCGAGACAGCAGGATAAGGTGAAGCAGTCTCCAAAAAAGGATACAGTCTGAGATGGAATATCATTTCCCATAAGAAATAGTACGAAAACTGATTGTTTATCATCTGCGAGGTCAGTTTGGATAATTAGATCTTCAAGTTTATTTTGCAGCAATTCTTACGTCTTCTTTCAATTTGAACACAATACTGTTTTCTGCGTTCATCGACTTGGTCTTTTATAGAACTTGCCTGATTTGAGCAGAGTGAGGTGGAATCGATGGAGAACCCGCTTTCTTGATCAGGCTAACGTTGAATAGTAGATGTGGTCCGATTCAGCAAAATATCATTAAGTAGAAAAACAGAAATTAGAGGAACAACAGATACAAAACATCTGATTGCGTTACATTGCCACGGACCACTCCGCCATTTTTAGGAGCTGCTTGCTCAGTGATCAGTCGATGATAAAAGCAGGGTAAATAGAGCCGCATTTGAGACAGAGAAGGAAGGCTAAGGTTTTGTGTTGTTTTCACCTCTTGGAGAAGCAGTAAAAACATAAAACAGAAACATAAAACCATGGAAAAAATATGAACGACGCGTACTTACACTCATGCAAGTGGCACGTCTTATCAGCAGTTGACTAGATCTAGTTTTGTTGAAATAACACCAGCACATTAGCCTATCTGATCTAAGACAAACACTAACCATTTGAGTGAAGTGAAAAAACAACAACTAAAAACAATTGCTGCAATATAAGGCCTGTTGAGTTAGGCCTAAAGACGATTTAAGTACCTAGATCTAGACGGCAATTCTGCTTCGTATAATTATGTAACTAATCGCAGAAGGCATATAATCATTTATTTTACTGATATTGTGACGACTTTTGTTGCTTTTTTTGTGTGTATTCCGGTTAGTGTACTGTAACAGATGCTGTTGTGTTTCGTCTGTAGGCCTTATCATAATAATATGGCCATTGAAAGTGTCAGCCTGCTGCTGCTGCTTGACGGTGTAATACAGCCACAGCTAGATTCCTTCCACAGCTGCTGCTGCCTTTCTGTCATGGGGATATCAGGAGTTCTTCAGTATGAACACCATCCCTGTTTGGAATTTTAGGCTAGAAATAACAATTTTCAACCATTATTAGTTTCTTCTTATGTCCTACTGCCTTGAAGATATCCAAAACTGGATGATACAGAATAAATTACAGCTAAATGCAGATAAAACTGAAGCCATGCTGGTAGGCACCAAACACAAACTTTCTTCCATTACTACAGCTTCAGTAGAATTCGGCAATACTTCAGTCACTCTTTCCACTGCTGTAAAGTATCTAGGGGTTGTAATCGACAACACACTATCCATGCAAAAATTCATCACCCAGACCTGCCAGTCATGCTATTATCAATTAAGACGTATTAGTGCAATTCGAAAGTACCTGTCCACTGATGCAACATCTAAACTCGTCACGTCTCTGATTCTTTCACGTCTGGACTATTGCAATTCTCTTTTGGCTGGTCTGCCAGCATCATCTATCCACTCCCTTCAACGTATACAAAACTCCACAGCTCGACTGGTCCTCAGAAAGAAAAAATCTGAGCACATTACTCCTCTCTTGCAATCTCTCCACTGGCTGCCTGTGCCACAGAGAGTAAACTATAAGATCAGTACTCTCTGTTATAAATGTCTTTACAAAACAGCACCCTCCTACCTCTGTGAATGTCTTTACCCGTACACTCCTTCTCGTTCCCTCCGCTCTGCTGCAGATACCCTGCGCTTACAAATACCTAGATTCAATCAATCCACTGTTGGCCGTCGCTCTTTCTCTGTTTCTGGTCCAGTGATCTGGAACAACCTCCCTCTCTCCCTTCGTAAAAAGCCTACATATGACACATTTAAATCTAGCCTCAAGACACACTTATTTCAAAGCTAAGACTTTCCTATCCTGTTTCATCATCTGCCCCTGCTCTCAACAGCCGAAATATCCACCGCCCTGCCAAAGTGTTTATACTCTATGTGTGTTTATACTCTCTCTCTCTCTCTCTCTCTCTCTCTCTCTCTCTCTCTCTCTCTCTCTCTCTCTCTCTCTCTCTCTCTCTCTCTCTCTCTCTCTCTCTCTCTATGTGTATGTGTGTGTGTGTGTGTGTGTGTGTGTGTGGTGTGTGTGTGGTGGCATTGACTTCGTTAAAATTTTTAATTGTTGTTGGCTGCATGTGCAAGAATTGGTTGAATGCAAGCGCTTTGATTTGTTTTTGCAAGATATAGCGCTATATAAGTTCCATTTATTATTATTATTATTATTATTCTCCTTTCGTTTCCTGTCTTTCTTGCATGCCAATTTTCCTGTCAGCCCTATTTTGCATTAATTTGTTTTTCCTCCACATGAATGGCTAACTGTGTTGTATAGAGGTATTCTCTGGTCCAAACGTGGTTTTGATTGATGACTCAAACGATCTTCAGTGTGGCACCATTCTTTACCTGTAGATCTATATCAGAACTCTGACTGTCAAAAACAGTGGAACTGGGCGTGCTTAACCTGTCTATTTTGTGAAGTAGACAGGTTCGGCATTCATCCAGCTTGTTGCACAGCCTCATTCAACGAAGGGCGTATGCTTAGTGCTTTAATATTGCAACCGATACCGGTAGGCTACATCTCAAGGCCATAGCAGGCGTTTTTAACAACTTCCTGGGATCTTCAGCTGCTGTTTCAAGCACTGGCTTAATGCACTAATGCTAGATCTAGCTGCTAAGCATTGGCTTAATGCGCTAATGCTAGATCTAGCTGCTAAGCATTGGCTTAATGCACTAATGCTAGATCTAGCTGCTAAGCATTGGCTTAATGCACTAATGCTAGATCTAGCTGCGAAGCACTGGCTTAATGCACTAATGCTAGATCTAGCTGCGAAGCACTGGCTTAATGCACTTATGCTAGATCTAGCTGCTAAGCACTGGCTTAAAACACTAAAGCCAGATCTAGCCACTAACCACTGGCTTAATACACTAAAGCCAGATCTAGCTGCTAGTGGTGCTGTTTAATGGCTCCTGACAACAGACCACCACCCCCTTTCCCTGCGCCATGTCTTGCCAGGTTTGTGTCACAAATCAGCAATGTTGGCTGAAAGCTACAGGGTCAGGAAAGGTAAAGCAGCGAGGGAGAGGACATGGGCGCCGCCCTCAATATGCTGGGCCCTGGAGAAGCCGAGGTCTACGACCTTATAGGTTATGGGACACCTTTACCTTTAGCTTAACCTATGTCAGTAAGCTGTGCTTATTATCATTAATTTTACACTTCATTGTTTCAGGGAAGGCATGCTCGAGACAATGTACCTTCAAAAACTGCCGGACAGTAAAAACGGCAAAATTGGCAATGGCAACAGAAACGGCGGAACATGCAATGCAACACAGAAAATACGAAACAGTTGAAAAGGGAAAACTGGCCACTGCGGAAATAAAGCCAGTATAACAAGACACACACAGGACGCCATCTCCATAAAGAAAAGGAAACACACCAGTTGACTACACCTGAACACAAAGACACAGGGTAATCCTGTTTTCGGTTAAAGTGAGACTGTTGGACTAAGATCTACTAGAATAGAGAGAGACAGGACTCGCCCGGGCAAATCTGTACAAGACAAAGTAAGATGATAAATGACAACGATGCCAGTATAACAAGATGCAGAAGACCTAGTTCAGAAAACAATAATTATGAGTCAACAGACAAACATGTATGTGCCAGCATAAAAAAAACACAACACAAGACATAAACTCCCAACAGACAAATTGAAAACAACGGCGAACGGGGACGGTTCTAACACAACTAGACTCAGGACAGTGGGAAAATGTATGTAGGATTTTGTGAGAACGACATACAATTGTGGACGTGCCAGAATAACAATCAAGATGCTGTGGAAACTCAAAAGAACAAAATTATATATTTAAAAGTGACCCTGGAAAATCAGTGTACGATTATATTGTGAAAACGACAGACAAGGACTGTGCCAGAAGAACATTTAAGATACATACCCATTCCAAAAGACGACAAAGTTAAACACACACGCACGCACGCACGCACGCACGCACGCACGCACGCACGCACCACACACACACACACACACACACACACACACACACACACACACACACACACACACACACACACACACACACAATCCAACGGCTGGTGAGAAACCAGCAAGGACAAGACACAGGACACGGGCAAATCTTCAACAGGTATTTCGTGAAGACAACGGACAGTGAGATTACCAACAAACAGTACCAACTTCGCGTAGGACAACGTCAAAACACAGACAAACGTGAGCACACTTATCGGTAAAATAAAACACACCAGTCAGTACCCATTCCAAGTAGCAACGTGAGAGAGATCCTCAGGGAATTAAGACCCGTGCCAGCCAAAGAAGACAGGACACTCACCCAGCCACTCTACAAGACACAGCAACACAATGGTAGAGGGAGGCCCCCTCTCCCTGGATGACGATGATGATGACGACAATGACGACATGGAGGGACTGGTAGATGGTGACTATCATCCCATGGTGGACGTGCCTGATATCGCGGCGCCCGACACCATTGATGCTGAGGAGAACTTCGAGCTGTTTGACAAAGCCATTCAACCCGAAAAATCCCGGGCTGCAAGGTAAGAAAGATGCCATGTAGTTAGTTAGGGTAATGTGTGGGGGTGTGTGTGTGTTGTGTGTGTGTGTGTGTGTGTGTGTGTGTGTGTGTGTGTGTGTGTGGTGTGTGTGTGTGTGTGTGCACGCGCACATGCATGCTTGCGTGCGTGGGAGCAAGTGTTTTTGTGTGGGTGCGTGCATGAATTCATGCATGTTATAATTATAAAATATGCTTAAAAAAAAAGCTTTCTGTGACTATTTCTCCTCGTTTGTCATGTCTGGTTGGAGTTTTCCCACTAACTGATTTCTTAGAATCTTTTATCTTTGTTTAATTCTTTTCTCAGTTTTCCTCCTTTCGTATACCCTCTCTTCTTGTCTTCTTTCTTCCCTTAAATAATAATAAAAGAAAAGCTTTTAGAATCTTACTAAATAAAAGATCAGTGTTTTATTTTACACTCTTCTTGTTGTTGTGATTAAATTAACGTCCCAGTTGAGATTTCTGATTTAGGCACTGTTTAAATACATTGCCCTTTGGGCCTGTATAAGTAAGTGGTGACTTTTCTGCCTCTCTTGCAGATGTGCTGCTGAACTATCCAGCCAGCGTGCTGATCGGAGTGGGGTGGGCACCTTTGTGCTGCTGATGGTGCTGGGGGTGGTGTGCGCTGTGTAAGTCCCCTGTATCTGTCTGTGTGCTGTGTGTAAGTCCCCTGTTCTGTCTGTGTGCTGTGTGTAAGTCCCCTGTATCTGTCTGTGTGCTGTGTGTAAGTCCCCTGTATCTGTCTGTGTGCTGTGTGTAAGTCCCCTGTGTCTGTCTGTAAGTCACCTGTGTCTGTCTGTGTGTGCTGTGTGTAAGTCCCCTGTGTCGTGTGCTGTGTGTGCTGTGTGTAAGTCCCCTGTGTCTGTGTGTGCTGTGTGTGTAAGTCACCTGTGTCTGTGTGTGCGCTGTGTAAGTCCCCTGTGTGTCTGTGTGCTGTGTGTAAGTCCCCTGTGTCTGTGTGTGCTGTGTGTAA
>CM060337.1:1671471-1683971 GCA_030674155.1 Stramonita haemastoma
CTGTATTGCAAACCAGATGTTTTTAATGTACATGTTTACTATCCTGCTCCTTCTTTATTTTTTTAGGATACTCTTTGAACGGAACTATCAGATGTACGGTGTTGCTGTGCGGTTTTAGATTTGCTATCATTTGAAGAGAATTGGAAGGCCTGCCGTAGTTGTGTATTGAAAGCCGGTCTGTGATTCTGTTGTTCCAGGTTGTAACAAAGAGCTCAAAGAATGTGTACATACATACTGTGCGGCACCTTGAGCCAGAAGAATACACTGACACAGAAGGCACAGACACAACGTCAACCTCACCCCTGCTGACTGACAAAATGAGTTCGTATTCTCCAGGACTCACAGTTGATGGAACTGTCTGCTCACATACTAACAGTGTCACTGTGGATGAAATTACCCCTACAAGCCAGCAATTTGAAATATACGATATGCCACGGGATCAGGCTGGCAGTGTGTGTTCTGGGGACCAAAGAAGTGGCATTAGTTATGAATCATCAGATCCGAGCCAAATGTCATCAGCAGTTGACAGTCCTCAGCCATGTCATGATCAGTGCTATGATCACCAGCGCCCCATGACCGGTCATAATATGTGGAGTTTTACCAACCCAGAGATGATCTTCACAGACCCACAATGCGTGACACATCTGACATCCCACAGGCGTATGTCTCAGAGACAGCACAAGTCCGTATAGGGATACCATCTGGTTCATCTTCATTCCTCACAACACAGAATGACTCGCAAATGTTCGTCGTTCCCGAAGATTCGTTTACAACAAGAAAGAACAATGCAGCAGAAGGGTTAAACAGTGAAATGGGGTCAGCACAAAATGAGATTTGCCCCATGCCTCAGACAGGCCCAAATACTCCATTTCAACAGTGCACAGACATCCAAAGGCATACTGAGAGATCGGACAATAATGTTCATTACTCAGGAACACCTAGGCTTCATGTTGTCAGAGAACACGTGCCAGATTCTGAAAATACTGCACTGAGTGATATGGAAGAGCAGTTACTGTTAAGGCGAGCACAGTCTGCTCCTGTTGCTGTACCCCGAACTCCACAGCAGTTTTACAAGTCTTCAAAATCAGATACTCTGACTTGTCATGTGTGTTCTGCTCACACGCTCAACAGTCAACGAGCAAGTAAAGAGAATGTACCTTTCCAGCAGGATGCTGGCTTTTGTAGTGCAAATGGTGAATGGAATGCAGATAACGGTGAAAGAATAAACATGCCATCTTCACAATATGATAATAACATGTCAGTGATGTCAGGTGTGTTGCCAACATCCATGGTATCCAGAAATGAATTGGACCAGCCACTCCCTCACCAGATGCAACAGCATTACTCGCCTATTTCAAGTGATTCAGCAGCGTCATCATACCAGCCGTCCTTGGCGTTGTGTCCCCATCATGGTTTGCCAAACTGCAGCTCCCAAATGTCTCATTCAAGTCACACTTCTGTCAGACCTGAATTTGCAGAAGCTGATCCACAATTAATGCCTTTAGCAACAGTTCCATCACCGAATCGAACATCAATGTCATTTTCAAGGGCCTCGCCTGTGTTGACTAATTCTGATTACCAGCCATACAATGGTGAAGAACCAGCACAATACTACAATGGACACATGCTAAAGTCCTGCCTTTCCGGGAAATCTGATCGGCAGGGTTTATCTGTTAAAGGACAGAACACACAAATACAAGATTCAAACGCAGATTGTTGATGAAATGAACATGTTTTTCATAGAATAATGATCATGTTCAACTTCAACCCAAGGCTTCAAAAACAAGGCAGTTTCCTTTTGTACAAATACAGCGAACAGATGTGAACAGTATTAAAAACATCCAATGAAACTCAAACAGACTGGGTTGATCAAGCAGGATGCTTCAATTATTCATCTAGTGTCCAGACTTTGGTCAACAAAACCCACACACTACTGTCAGATCTCCCAATGTTTACTCTGCTGTCCAGACTCCTGGTCAACAAAACCCACACACTACTGTCAGATCTCCAATTTTACTCTGCTGTCCAGACTCCTGGTCAACAAAACCCACACACTACTGTCAGATCTCCTAATGTTTACTCTGCTGTCCAGACTTCTGGTCAACAAAACCCACACACTACTGTCAGATCTCCCAATGTTTACTCTGCTGTCCAGACTCCTGGTCAACAAAACCCACACACTACTGTCAGATCTCCCAATGTTTACTTTGTTGATCAGACTTCTGGTCAACAAAACCCACACACTACTGTCAGATCTCCCAATGTTTACTCTGAACCAAATGAGCAGAATCAATTCCAGACAAATCCTTCATACACATCTTGTGTAAGTATGCTGTCTTCAAGAAATTCTGCTGATCATGTATTGCATGATGCCCATTGTGGGTTAAAATTACATGAATGCCCCAAACCCTGTCCAGCTTCAGAAGCTTATTCAACAGTACCAGCAGACAGAGAATATGCTGGTGCTGTGCCAAGGCTGGTCAGTCCAAGGGCAGGGGGAGTTGATGGTAACAATGCCAATCCTTTATTTGCACCAACACGCCCAGGTTCATCAGATTTTTCTTCAAACACTACATGTTCTCTGCACGGTGCCCCCCCCAAATATACTGAACAAGTTTCTTGTAGTGTTTCATTTACATCTTCAGACAATACTGATGTACCAAATTTTCACGTGCAGTGTGCAAGATACAGTCCCCTCAGCACTTACTCAAGCAAAACACAAGTCAGAAAAGTGAAGCAGCTGCCTTGCCTACGACTGTACAGTACATAACAGAACATAAACAAAATGTGCTGCTTCCCAATTCCAAGCGTTCTCCAGATCAGTACAATGGAGCAGTAAGTTTGCACCCTCAGCCAAAGGAAGGCAGAGGACATTTACAACCATGCATTCCCACTCCTCGTTCCAATGAGGAACATGCTGGCAGCAAAGCAGGAGTATCTGCTGTTTCATTTGTTTTACAAAATCAGCAGTTAGATGCATCAGGCACGAGACAACAAACAACAGACATGTGGCAGCTCCATGTAGAGCCTGCCAAAATGCACTAAATGTACTTCAACATCAACCAGTTTCTAACATTGGTATGAACAATCAGAACCAACCCTTGGAGCCACCTGCCCCTTTCTGTGCATGTAATTTTGCTCAGCCAGGCACAAGGGCGTCAAGAATGACAAAAACGCCACCAATGGCTGCTTTTCCCCCAATCCAGGTTTGTTTGAGAATAAGCATGCTACATCACCCCACCACATGAGCAGAGAGGCTGACCCCAGGTATCTGGGTCAGCATCCAGCAATCCTGGTCATCTCCGGCATTGTTCAACAGCTAAAGATAACGTAAGCACAAACCGGTTTGTTCAAAATGGCACTGTGCAGCACTCTCAGCAACACTCTGGGATGGAGGCTGGTTACCATGGTAACTCACCAGATTTGTCTCCCTTACAGCAGCAGTATCCTGATCCCTATATTTGTACCCATCAGGTTTCTGTTACTTCACATTCCAGTGCTCCCGGAGTCTCGCCTGGGCCAGTGTTTTTAGCTCCTCCTGCAGGTCACGTACCTTTGGATGCTGCTATGAATCCTAACACACAGCAGCATTACTGTTCCTGTTGCCGTGGCTCCAGATGTTCCCATGATCGGTTTATGGTCCATGATGTACAGAGTTGTCACACTCCTCACTTTGTTAGCTCAGGAGAGTGCACAGGACAAGGCAGCTCTCCGACCTGTACATCATTAAGGGAAATGTCTTCGAATGAACTTGTACAGTTTTCAGATACACCAGGATATAATGCCAGAAAGCAGGGGGCCACTTTCTATACAAGAACTAATGTTAATAATGCAGGTAAAAGTTTGAATCATAATGCACATATAAGGTCCTGCCAGAAAAATGACAACAACTGTAAAAACAATAGTCACACAAATCCTGGCAAAAATACAAAAAGCCATCAACAGAAAAATGCAGGGACTAGTAGGGATGAACATGGAGCAAAGTCCGCTGACTTTCAAAAAGCTGGTAAATCACATGCCCGTAGCCGGGTTCACCCTGATGAATCAGAAAACTCTCATGTGTGTTCAGAATTTCAGACAGACAGTGAAGTAGCAGTTAGCAGGCAGCCTGGCTCTATTCACCAGAGCCCTTTTCCTAGACCATCAGCACAGATAAAGTCAGAACTGGCCAAGAGTATCAGTTGAAGGTGCCTAATGCACCGAACAGAACCCGTTTCTGCACCAAACACACGTTCAAAAAGGATAAATTCTGTCCCTTCTTCATATTTGACACCCACACCATATGGCTATTCAATCAAAAAAAAACCATGTGAGCAGACAGTACCCCAACGATCCAGGATGCATGGTCAAACACAGCGACCCAAAGACAACCGGGCCACTTCATTAAGCTGTTCTGTGGTGTCTGAAAGAGGAAAGGGTCAAGACAGAGAAAGTTACCCTCAGCAAAAAGCAAGCAAAACGACAGAAAGGGACATTCCAATGGAAAAACAGAAAAGCAGCAAACGTGAGTTTCAAGCTGAAACTGGAGAAAGAAGAGACACCAGTTGTCACAGGGAAACCGTTTCTTCTCCATTTCGAGAACATGAAAGTACATCTATGAGAAAAGCACAGAAGAAAAGTGAAACACGCTTTCAAAGAGAAATGAGGGAAGACAGACCTAACGAATGTAGAGGAGGATTCAATATGTCATCAAACAAAGTTCAGTGCCACAGCTACCCCTTACAATCAAAAACAAGTGTTGAGATTGCTAGAACAAGTTCGAAAGCCCATTACCCAGCTTCCATGACTGGACCAAACAGAGTAAAAAGTCCAAACCACACAACACCACCCAAGATAAAGCCTAGAAGAAAGTCTAGTCAAGAACCGAATGCAAGTGTGCTTCACCCTGGCAGCACTCCTACCTCATCTCCTTATTCCCAACCACAAGCAGGCACATCTGAGGCAAAAAGGCCGGTTACTGATGCCAAACAAATTCCGTCTGTGCAAATGAAAGGAAATCCAGGAACTTTTGAAACAGATCAAGCTGCTTTCTTTAGACCTAGAAAAAGTTCAGAAAAATCTGTCACTGAAGATGTGCAGCGTTTGAGATCTGGCAAAAGAATGGAAAGCAATCCACAAACAAATCATCAAATGCAACAGGACCAGCGTAAAGTGAAACAGACTACCAGGACAAGCCATGACAGATTAAAAAAAGCACATGAAGAAGAAGTGGCCATGCAGAAAACAGCAGAAAAACAAGTACATATAGATGGTGAAGATTCTGTCTCAAAACAGTTGAATCATAACTGTGTTGGCAGTACTCATCAGAATAGAAAATCAAACTCTCAATGCAGAGAGATAGTAGCAGAAACTGAAAATTATCAGTCGAAAGGGAAAGTGATCTCAGAAGCAAAACCTTGGAAACATGGAGTCTTAAGTACAGCTGGTAAGCAGTTGAAACAGCCAGTGCATGGTTATCCTTTGTGTCCATGTCAGTGTGCTGTGTCAGCTTACTCTAGCAAAGAGACTATCAGCAGTCAATCATCTCCACACAGCCCATATTTTTATGTAAACGAATCCAGAAAAAGACAAGCAATGCACAAATTTGGACAGCGCACAAAATCGTATAGTAGATTACCGTTGAATAAATGTCTATCCTGCCTGTATGCACCTCGCCACCAGAAACGTGCAGAATCAAAACATAGGGAAATTGCACACTATCACTACTACTATCCTGAAGAATGGTCCAGTGAAAAGGCATTTGAGGGCAGTGAATGGGATTTCAAATGTCTGCCAGAAGGAAAAGTGTCAGACCTAAGAAGAAAGTTTAGCAGAGATTCCTGGAGACCACGGAAACTGCCCTTCCCTGAGTGGCCGTACTATCCGTGTTCCCCTTCACCATCTCCTGTTTACTACAGGAAGTCATTTTCAGAGTCTGATTTGGAGCGGAACTTTAAACACTCTCTAAAAAGAAAAGTTCCTATACATTATCATTCATGTTGTCAGCATGCAAAGTGTTCTTACAAGATGCCTGTGCCAGAAAATCCTTATTACACTTCCTCTCCAGCCATCCCCATGTCAAGGAGAGCAGACCCCTATCATCGTGCAACCTCCAGTCATTTAGAAGCTGTCTGGGATTATCAACACCCCCCTGAAAGAAAGGTTTCAGGTTTGCGCAGAAGGTACAGCAACGACTCCAAGAATTACAAGAGGATTCCAATGCCACATTATCCTTATTGTTTTTGTCCTTCCTGCACTTCTGCCATTAGGAATACACCGTTTGCAGAACACCAAGCAAAAGTCTGTTCTAAATGCAGTCTGAACTTACCCTCACCACCTGTTACACCCCTAAAAAAGATGCGTTATGAACCTGTGCAGTCTCTTGAAAGTAACGGCAAGAAACCCCATGGCGTGGTTTCTGACCTCCGAAGAACATCCAGTAGTCAGTCGCACAAAGTGAGCAAGCAGCCATTCCCACAAGGGCCTTATTACTCATGTTCAGTTCCATTATCTGCTCGGAAAGTCCACAAGGCACAAGTCGACATGGTTCACCCGCCATCAGTCCGAAGGCATAGCGAGACTTCGGCCTCGACACAGGCTGCACGCCAAGGCAGTCCTTCTTTGTCAAAACAAAGAGTCAGTGTGCCATCTTCTCCGGTTATTCAAAATCCTGTTGGACAAAGCAGACATCATTCTTCCCATTGCAAACAACCACAGGATTTGAAAACTGTTCACAGACATCTTCAAAAGCAGCACGTACACACCACTCAGTCTGATAACCCAGAAAGTAATCCTCAGCCTTCAACTTCCACGTCATGTCCAAAAAAGAGCCCCAATTTCAAAGAAAAACGGTCTCATTCAAGCCATGATAAAAAAGTTGACAGGAAAGTTTCGAGCTCGCACAAGATTGATTGTAAACAGTTCGAGATATCGACAGAAGCCCCATTTTCACGCTATTCACAGCCATCGCCCTCATCACCTGGGATACCCAAAGTGACTCAAGCAACCAGGTCTTACAAGTCCTCTGTGTCTGGTAACAGTGGTGAAGATGTAGCAGAGGGAACAGTTTACGCACCACACAGAAATTGCAGCAAATTGTCAAAACTGAATGCAGCTACCTTTGTATGTCCTCGATATTCAAACCATGATTCGTGTGTGAAGTCACCACAGGCAAAGAAAGCCAGAAACATGAAGTATGAGTCCTCTATGTCAGATTTTTGGCAGGCTGATAGTGATGAAGTGTATAGTCCAGGAAAGGTAGCTAGACTTAGACAGCTGTTTAATGAACATTCAAAATATCGCAAAAAAGTATACTGCGGGAGTCACCATTATTATTGCTCGCAAAAACCATCAATACTGGAGACGGATGCTGCGTTACGGAGCCAGGATTATTCCAAGGTAAGGCAGGCAATGTCTTGGGCTACCGCCTTAGAGCAGCCTGCTGGACCACTTAGAAGGAATCTGACATCTCCAACACTGATACAAGCTGACAATGTGAAACATCATTACCCATACAGCCCTACCAGTAGGATGACAAGGTCTCAGGCTTCCTTACGGAGCCAGGATTATTCCAAGGTAAGGCAGGCAATGTCTTGGGCTACCGCCTTAGAGCAGCCTGCTGGACCACTTAGAAGGAATCTGACATCTCCAACACTGATACAAGCTGACAATGTGAAACATCATTACCCATACAGCCCTACCAGTAGGATGACAAGGTCTCAGGCTTCCTTAATGGAAGACCAATCTCAACACAGAAAAAATCTGACATCTCCAAGGCTTATACAGGCTGGAAACGAAAAACACCATTATCCATTTAGTCCTACAAGGAAGACAAGTCCCATTGAGGATGATGACAATGGACAAATTAAAAGAAATCTGACCTCTCCAAGGCTTATACAGGCTGGAAACGAAAAACACCATTATCCATTTAGTCCTACAAGTAGAAAGATAAAGTCTCAAGCTTCCTCAATGGAAGATGATAGTGGACAAATTAAAAGAAATCTGACCTCTCCAAGGCTTATACAGGCTGGAAACGAAAAACACCATTATCCATTTAGTCCTACAAGTAGAAAGATAAAGTCTCAAGCTTCCTCAATGGAAGATGATAGTGGACAAATTAAAAGAAATCTGACATCTCCAAGGCTTATACAGCTGGAAACGTAAAACACCATTATCCATTTAGTCCTGTGAGAAGGCAGATGAACTCTTGGGTTTCCTGTATGGAAGAACAATCTCATCTCAGAAGAAATCTGACATCTCCAAGACTTATACATGTGGAAACGTAAAACACCACTATCCTTTAGTCCTACAAGGAAGACAAGGCACATTGAGGAAGAAGACCATGGACAAATTAAAAGAAATCTGACATCTCCAAGACTTATACAAGGTGGAAACGTAAAACACCATTATCCTTTTAGTCCTACAAGAAAATCAAGGCACATTGAGGAAGATGATAGTGGACAAATTAAAAGAAATCTGACATCTCCAAGACTTATACATGTTGGAAACGTAAAACACCATTATCCATTTAGTCCTGTGAGAAGGCAGATGAACTCTTGGGTTTCCTGTATGGAAGAACACATCTCAAAATTCTCTCCAAGAAATCTGAACAAATTCATCCAAGAGACTTCCATGAATCAAGTGTAGGAAACTTACAGTAAACAAACACCATTATCCATTTAGTCCTACAAGTAGAAAGATAAAGTCTCAAGCTTCCTCAATGGAAGATGATAGTGGACAAATTAAAAGAAATCTGACCTCTCCAAGCTTATACAAGGTGGAAACGTAAAACACCATTATCCATTTAGTCCTACAAGAAAATCAAGGCACATTGAGGAAGAAGATAGTGGACAAGTTAAAAGAAATCTGACATCTCCAAGACTTATACATGTTGGAAACGTAAAACACCATTATCCATTTAGTCCTACAAGTAGAAAGACAAGATTCAAGCTTCCTCAATGGAAGATGATAGTGGACAAATTAAAAGAAATCTGACCTCTCCAAGGCTTATACATGTGGAAACGTAAAACACCATTATCCTTTTAGTCCTGTAAGAAGGCAAACACAAGCTTGGGCTACCTCAAGGGGACAACATGCTGGAGAAATCAGAGGAAATCTGACATCTCCAAGACTTGTACAAGCTGCAAACATGAAACACCAGTACCCCTTTTGTCCCAGGAGTTCAGTTTCCACCGCTAAACACAGTTTTTCAGTTTCCACAAACAAGCAGGCTTCTGCAGACAAAAGGATCCACCTCTCAACTTGTAAACATTTTCAAAAAGATGTGAAAAGCCCAAGAATGGCGCCTTACCATCAAACAACCCATGGCAGTAAGTCTTTCAAAATGAAGACAGTGTCATTCCATCAACGGCCACAGTGCGTGTGTTCATCATCGTCATCTCGGCAGAAGAGTCAGAATGCTTCTGTTGACACATCGCACACCCTCAGGTTCAGCGAAGACAGTGATGATATGACACAGGGTAGGGTGGCGACGTTGCGCAAAATGTACAGCAGCCCTTCCAAGCCTCCTGTGAAGACTCTTCCCTATCCTACATACCCATACTACCCTTTTCCAGAGGTGAAGTCACCGCAGCCAAAGAAGCCCAGAAAAGTGAAATCAGAGAGTTCCATGTCTGACCTAGGGCAGAAGACTTGCAGTGAGGCGCAAAGAGCAGGGAAGGTCGATAGACTAAGACACGCATTCAACCAGTTGTCCAGAAATCACAAGAGACAATCTTTCCTAGAGAATACCAATTACTTTTGTTCACAGTCTGCACCGCCACAAAATACTTACATGGGCTTGGAAAATCGTGTCTCACAAAAGACGAAAAATGACAAATGAAAGATATGAAAAATGTGTCATTTCATTCACGTCGTTCTGCTTTTCATGGGGCTCCTAAGGACTTTGCTTCAAAAGACCGTCATAAACAATATGGTCCGTCTGATGATTTTTCCTCTCGTGTCACAGAACCTGCATCACTAAACGCCACTCCTCACTATCTCCAGCACAGGTCTCACAGGACTGACACCATCACTCGGCAGAAGTCACACGGTGGTGAGTCATGCACACCTAGGTCATGTAGCAAGGACCAGCCCAGACGGGGGGGAAAGCCATGCCTGTCCCCAAGTCGAATGATGCGTGATCCCCATGTTTTTCTTCGACCAACTCAACCCAGATCCTCAGGCAGAGCATCTTACAAAGAGAGTATGCAGGCAGGTCAGTGTTGGCGTCATGATGATCGTGTCAGTGATGACGATTCTTGCAGAAGTAAATCTTCATCTGCACCAGGGGTGCTCCCAAATGAAGACAAGGTGCACAAGGCTCTGAAAAGGTATGGTCGCAGCAGGATAGCGTACGAAAAATTGCCTTTTCCAAAGTACCCCTACTATCCCTCGTCAACACCACCTTATGGGACACAGCAGTGTGAAAGAGGGGAGGAACTTCGCAGCACGTGCCAGAGCGAGACTGCAGACCAGACACTGAGGCCCCACACTTCCTGTCAAAGCCAGCGAAACATGGCAGGCGTTTCCAGCCAGAGGGGCAGGTGGCCGAAAGCGCTTGGTCAGTTCTCTGTGCAAAGAATTCGCCCAGAGAGGATTGAGGTTATCAGGGCGGTGTGCTCCAGCCGCTGTGGAATCCTCCCATCTGGCCTTCAGAAACTTTTAAAGACGGCATGGCAGTCATGTAAACCCAGGGTCACAATGCTGTGGACAGTTTTAGCATTCATTTGGAAAGGCTCCCTAGTTGTGTGCATGAGAAGGGATTCCATTCCTTAAAGAAGTGTGAAGCAGGGTAAGAGACTAAACTGGAGTTTCTCCTGCAAAACTGGCTTTTACCTTGGCCCGCAAGTGTGTATGAAACCCTTAGATATTGAAACATCAGCAACAGAACTGATGGAGAAATGTTAAGTTGTTGTTGTTTTTTGTTGTGCGTTCCCCACACTCTGGGGGTCACTCAGAATGTGCACTCTGACTCACTCGTCCCACCTGGGCATCACTGGGAGAATGAAATTGCAGACTAAATGAAAAGTTTGCGTGTATGACTGTTTTCAAGTACCTCGCCATATAGGCAGCCATACTCCAACTTCAGAGGATTTGTTCTCCTATAAAGAGAAGGTTGTTGTTTAGAGCTTGTCATGGCTGAAGGCTGTCTCAACACAACATTTTACAACATAACATCCTTTTAGTACAGGCCTTGGCAATTAGCTGACACTGATAACTCGCACAGCTTTTGGCCCAGGCCAAAAATGTGAAGTAAAGGCTGACATTTTTTGTTTGTTTGTCGACCAGGGTCATTTATTCTTTTATTATTATTATTATTATTGCAACAGGATGAAACCAGACAAGTTTGATTTCTCTCAAAGTGTCTGAGGGGAGGGGGTGGGGGTAGAAACATGGCCGCTCTGTCACAGCCTAATAATTTGAAATGGATTGTGTGTGTTGTGAGAGAGAGAGAGAGAGAGAGAGAGAGAGACAGAGACAGAGACAGAGACAGAGACAGAGAGACAGAGAGAGACAGAGAAGAGAGACTACATGGCTGAGTATCATTTTTTAAAAAGAGTCATTAGCAGCCTGTTTGATAAAACAACAGTGTTTTACAGGGAGCCTTCTGTCAGTACTGTGGGGAATCTTTTCAGCCATCTAGAATTTGCCAAAGAAGCCAGAAACGATGTTAAATGTGTCTGGTGTTTCTGAAAAAAACACACCAACAACCCATGATAGCTTTTAGATGACTTTGGTTGGTAACCAGCAACCCTTTTTGGGTGTTTTTAGAAACATGAAGAGAATTCAATGACATGTTAGTTCATAGATCGTTTTAGTTTTCGCCCCTCAACCTGGCCAGCTTGAAAGACAACAATCATGATCGATGTTGAGGCCTGATGAAACTCAGACTCTATTGGATTTTTTCCCCTTTATATTGACAGACAGTCACTCTTCCTTTCAATTGACAAACCAGTTACGAGTGTTCGTGTACTTTTAGAAGCAGGAAAAAGGTCCACTTTGTGTCAAGAGCGACAGTGGTCACTTCTGCTGATATACAAATGGATCACGAGGAGCTACACCAACTGTCAGCTTGTTTGTATGATGACCACTGACCGATCATAATCCTCTTCCGGCAGCCAGCAACATGACTGAGTCGCCTGTGTCCATTACCTGAAGAAACCACCAACTGTCAGCTTGTTGATATGATGACCACTGACTGATTTAGAATCTCTACCCCGGGCAGCCAGCAAACATGACTGAGTCGCCTGGTGTCCAGTGACACTGAAGAAACAGTAATATTACAGATGAGTCTTTAGTGATTGACTATGACTCTCTGACTAGGATGCTTGACTTGCACAGTCCTTATGTGCTGCAGCCCAGGGGCTAGTTGGCCTTTGGAGAACATCTCCAACGCTGACTGTCCTTATGCCCTCTTGGTCAAGAGAGTGGGGATGTACTGTGGGCAAGTCATCTCCGCGATAATCAAATCTCTGCCCAATTTCCGAAACAGCAGCCGCCTCCTCTGTTGTCTGAAGGTC
>CM060337.1:1691471-1698971 GCA_030674155.1 Stramonita haemastoma
TGATGATGATGATGGTGGTGGTGGTGGTGGTGATGAAGATACTGATGATGATTGTGATGACGATAACGATGATGTTGATGCTCTTCTTCATCTTCGTCCTCTTCCTCTGATGTTGTCAATTTCCCTTTCTCTCTTTCCGTGTTGTCATGGATACGATGCTATCCTATGCGGGACGATACGATGTGATGTGATGTGATGATATGATACAATGCAATACAATGCAATACAAAAGAAGGCCATCAAATACAACACAAAAGACCACAAAGCATCAAGACCGCTTATCTATCCACAAGTGATTTCCCCACAGAGAGGGCAGGCACGCCACACACAGAGCTTTTACCCTGCCACCCCGCTGTGTTAAGAGGAGGGGATCAGTTCAAGGCATCGGTAATCGAACGGTAAACCAGGGCCCTCAGCCCCACCTGTGTGTTTAGTCCCCACACCGAGATGTCCTTAACGGCCACTGGGGGCACAAACGGGAGAGCGGGGGACACAACTTGATTGTGAGAGCATCCCCCCAAAATGTAGAGACAGCTTTTCGCTAAAGGTGGCTTTACTTGTGCCGAGTTTCCAGGCTGCATCATAGAATTTTTTTAAAAATTGTATTTTAGACCACTTTATGTCACAGCAGATTTCTCTGCGTGAAATTCGGGCTACTCTTCCCGGGGAGAGCGCGTCGCCACAAGTGCAGCGCCTACTCATTTGAAATACAGAAATAGCATGAATGTGTACAGGGTATTGACATATTTCGTGCAATGCTACTGTTTACAAAGAAAAAAAAGCAATCAGACAAATAGCAGACTATTTTGAATGTCTATTCCTGGAAGGATTGAATCGACTTTCGCTGGCTGCTGCTATTTGCCATGGATTTCTTTACTGTGTAGGAGTGGGTATGTATTTTCCAGTGACGTTGGAATGATAGTTATTTTCCAGTGACGTGGGAATGATAGTTATTTTCCAGTGACGTTGGAATGATAGTTATTTTCCAGTGACATTGGAATGATAGTTATTTTCCAGTGACATTGGAATGATAGTTATTTTCCAGTGACGTGGGAATAATAGTTATTTTCCAGTGACGTGGGAATAATAGTTATTTTCCAGTGACATTGGAATGATAGTTATTTTCCAGTGACGTGGGAATGATAGTTATTTTCCAGTGACGTTGGAATGATAGTTATTTTCCAGTGACGTGGGAATGATAGTTATTTTCCAGTGACATTGGAATGATAGTTATTTTCCAGTGACATTGGAATGATAGTTATTTTCCAGTGACATTGGAATGATAGTTATTTTCCAGTGACGTGGGAATGATAGTTATTTTCCAGTGACGTTGGATGTTTTTTCAGTGAAGTTGGAATGGCGGTTATTGTCCAGTAACTTTGCAGCATCTCTGAAAAGAAAGGGGTCGTGTGTTTTTTCAGAGTTTGTAAGATGTCTTTCCCAGCTTTATAACTCTTTCCCCCCACGGGTAACCCACTGCAGGGTAACCCACCATCCACTAACCCTTCCCTATGTATCACCCCCAGTATTTCTGATTTCTTACTTGTAGATGATGTATTTCCAGTGACGTTTAATGATAGTATTTCCACTGCCTGGAATGATATATTTCCCTAATGTATCACCGCACATGGAATATATATTTCCATGCTAATGATAGTTACTCCAGGACTGGAATATAATTCCATATGTATCAATAGATATCTTACCAGTGACATTAATGTATTATCCCAGGACTGGAATGATAGTTTTCCAGTACTGGGAATGTATTATCCAGTGACTGGAACCTTCTATGTATCACTTCCCAGTACTTAAATCTTTTTCCCTAAGTTGAATCGTATGTCCATACTTCAGCATACTAAACGCTGTCAGATTGTAATGTCTTCCCCAGTTACTAATCCTTCCCTACGTAACCCCCAGTAACTCCACATCCACTAACCCTTCCCTACGTATCACCCACTTCTGGGTTACAGGAGCAAACAAACGTGCACAGTGCACAAGTACTGGGAAAACTGTCTACGTTAAGGGAAAGAGGGTTCTCTCCCTTAACGTAGAGATAATTTAAAATTTTCGAGCCCCTACCCCCCACCCTACACATCACCCCCACCCCTTCTCTGCGAAGTATTAAAAATATATATATTGATGATCACTTGAGTAAAGTTGGCAATCATTTCTTTTCGGTGAAGTTCGCATTTTATCCAGTGCAGTCAGGTTTGTATGCTCTTTCAGGAAAAAAAAGTTGGGATTCTTTTCCCTGTGAAGATTGCCTTCTCTAGGTCTAGTGCAGGTTTGGTTTTGTACGTCAGGTTTGTACTTTCTTTATGAAGTGTTCAGACATTCGTGTGATTCATTTGTGAAGAAATTCATATAATCCCACCGTTTAAGTGCGAAGAAATTGAAGTTCTGTAGTTCTGCTGGATCTAAAAACAAAACAAAACAAAACAAAAAAAACGCTTGCCGCATCTGTAGACCAGATAAGGAGGAGAGTTCCTGTAAGGACACCCCCCATCAGACTTGCGGAACTCAAAGAACACCGTGTTTATGCTGTTCTGATCAGTCGAGATGGCAAGAGAAAGCTGGCTAATAGACGAGAGGCCAAAATGAAAGGCGGAGGCAGAAGATGGTTTATCTCTCGCCACCTAATGTAATGCTTCCTGCCGTGCCTATTATATAGACAAGACAAGGGGACAGACAGACGGGGCCATAGTAAGGCAGACGTAGTGAAGAAGCATGTCTTTGATGTAGTGGGTAGAGATCTTGGCTGATGCTTCTGTCTGTCTGTCTGTCTGTCTGTCTACTCAGCCTCAGGGCCTAATGTCTTCTTCCATCGTGACAGCACTCTCAGCTCTATTTTTTTTTTTGATCCGGGTTTTGTTTGTTTGATGTGTTTGCGGTTTGTTTGCTTGCTTCCCTCTTGTTTGCTGTGTTTGTGGCGTGTGGTCCTGTTGATAAAGCGATGGGGTTTTGTTGTATGTCACGGGTTCGAATCTTAGAGTGCCTACTTTCATTGAAGATGAAGCCTGATTAATTAATGAGCATCTTACCTTGCCTCTTTCTTATGCAAACACTCGCACTGGAGATTAGTACGCAAGTTAATCAAAGATCCCCTCATTCATACCAGTGTTCAATGAGTGTTTTTTGTAGCGCTGGTGGCAACTTGAAAACACCCAACATGCACCAAAGGCTTTTCCAGCGCACTCTGTACAGGTTGATGCAGTTGATATGATCAAACATCCTTGACTGATGAGGGAGGTGTCCGTGTGCACAGGACATTGATAAAGAACACCTCCTTGGGGGAAAAACCAGCAACTGGAACAGTCAATGTAAGCTCTCTTAGCACCAGCCCCTTTAAACAACAGATGCAACGGCAGAACAGGAAATACCCCCCCCCCCCCCCCCATACTCCTTTCATCCCTAATCATTTTTTAGGTTCTGCTCTCCCAGCCCTACTAAACATGTGTCTTGCTCTTGCTCTCCCTCTCCTAATTACTTGATTTACGTAATTACAGTCAGTGCATCTGTCTTCATAATGTTCAGGTTCAGCTGTGGACTATGTTTTGTGAATACATATTTTTTCTTTTGTTTAAATAATTATCAGTGTATCCAGTTTATGGGAGATTATGCGATTTGTTGAATGTATCCCCCCCCCCCCCTTTTTTTTTTAAAAAAAGGTTGTGAACTGCTGTTGTAGTGATGCTGGTTTGTGGGGGTAGGGGGTTACTATTGCCCCTTTTAAAACTTTTTTCTTAGCTTATTCCCTGATCAGGCAAGGGCCGGATGCAAAACAAAAGTATGTAATACTTACTCTATAACCCTTGAAAAATAAAGATTATTCATCATTCATTCTCCTCCCCCCTCTCTGACCCTATCAGCCAGCTGCCCCTGCCTAGCTGTGTAGTGTAGCCCAGTGGTGGGAAAGTTTGCCTTGAGGGTGCGCTGCTGACCAGTAGCCAGCCTTCAGCGCCAACGTAACATGTGTTGGTAGTAATTTAAGGAGCTCTCCCCCCGGGGTTTGAACCAAAGAGTCTAAGCTCTGAAGTTCCTTCTGCATCTCATATTTCCCCCCTTTTCCCCCCTGACTCTTCCCCCTCCCACCTCTCGCCCCCTTCCCCTTCCTCCTCATCTTCCTCTTTCTTCTTCCTTACTCTCTCCTTTTCCCTTGATTCCAACGTCTTCGTCATTAGCAGTTAGTAGTCCAGGCTGGCTACATGTTGCAGTTGAAGTCGCGCCCTCATCTTACTACCTTGCGCTTGTTTCTGTTCTTTCTGAAATAGGAGAGGGTGGTACAGTTGTTTCCAACTCTTGCAACAGCTGTTATGGAGAGAGAAGAGAGAGAGAGAGAGAGAGAGAGAGACGTAGGAGAGAGAGGAGAGAGAGAGAGGGGGGGGGGGGGGGGGGGGGGGTTGCAAAGGACTGCAAGTCAGACAGCTGAAGAAGAAAACACAAAATAATATCATGAACAAAAATAACATTCTTCGTGGATGACATCTAAATGAAGAAAAAAGACCGTCATGTGAAGGGAGTACACACACACACCACACACACACGCACGCACGCACGCACGCACACACACACACACACACACACACACACATTCTGCACAGTAAACAAACACGAGTATTGGACAAAGAAGCCTAAAATGCAAACAATTAAAGAAAACCAGCATGTAGGCGCGCCTACTTGAACAAGGACAAAACCCAAAGCATGCTTGTAACGGTTTTTTATTTATCACCTCAGTATGGCTGCCAACCATGTTTCGCCACTTCTGTCCAGAGCGCTAGATCTAGACTTTCAAGCAGGAAAATCTTTTTCTTCTTGTTTGTTTCTTGGGTTTTGTTTGTTTGTTTGTTTTTGGGGGGAAGGAGGTAAGGAAGCTAGATCTATGCCATGTGCAACACATATGAAGCACCCGCAAAAGACCGCACAGCAAGAAGAGAGCGGTCACTGGCAAAACTGTAGAATAGAACCCCCCCTCTCCCCCACCACCCAGGTCTAGATGCAATCACCCAATGCAGGACATAGAATTGTAATGCAGGACAGGTGAGCAAACAGACTGCCAAGTGGCCTGACTGACTCTTCAGCAGACGAGGTTCAGCCTATTAATATAATATTTATCATCATGCCATGTTCTCCTCGCTATCACGCCTAACTCTGAACACGGAAAATTGAAACTGAAGTCCGAATAAACAACGTTTTGAAGCAGCAACTTCTTTTAGTGTGTTGTGTGTGTGCGTGTGTGTGTGTTGTTGTTGTTGTTGTTGTTGTTGTTTTTTCGTTCCTCGCAGAGCTCCGAGGTTCACCACTGCTGAGATTTTTACATATGCCACCGCTAACCCCTCCCTCCCTCCCCTTCCCAACCACAAACCATTAAGGTAGCCGCATTCGGACTTCGGGGATAAAGGAGCAGCAACTGAAAGAGCACGAAAAAGAGGAGGCCGGGAGAAAAAAAAATCACTGGTAGTAATCCTTGACTTCTCTCCCCTTGCCACACCTAGGCTACACTGCAGGTTTAGCTTCCGGTGAGGAGTGTCTTTTCTACGGTCCTAACTCAATAGAAAAAAATTGAAAAATTTTGAAGTAAGAAACAATACTGTTTTGTGGGACCTGAGGGAAAAGACTGATGTCAGGTATCATTACATTGTCTGTTGTCTACCGCGGGTATTTCTCTGCGTGAGTGTCATGAGAAAGCTGGTAACAACGATCCATCAAAACTTTGAGGATTGCTTGTGTTCCTTCCGCGATAACCCGTCCAGTCCATAATTATTGTGGTTGGGACGTGAGCAGACGACAACAGAGATGAAGAGATACAGTGTCTGCTGAAATATAAATCAAAACTAGCTTGTGAGTCAGGAGCTCATTTTGTTTTTGTTTATTCGGTGGGTTTTTCAATGAAAAAACTTCCTTGGGTGGGTAACATATATTATGATTTATATATAAAATTTAATATATTATATATATAGTTAGTCTATTTTTATGCTATCTATCTATCTATCTATCTATCTATCTATTATCTATCTTCTTCTATATATGTGTGTGTGTGTGTGTGTGTGTGCGGTGAGTGCGTGCGTGGTGCGGCGGTGTGTGTGGTGTGTGTGTGTGTGTGTGTGTGTTGTGTGTGTGTGTTGTGTGTGTGACAGAGAGAGAGAGAGAGAGAGAGAGAGAGAGAGAGAGAGAGAGAGAGAGGGGAGAGAGGAGTGTTTTAGAAAAAACAAACGGAAATGGGCCGAAAACTTGATGATGGAGTACAGCCCAGCAGATGAATTTTGTGACTGCAGAGACTGACACTGTGAAAACAGCAGAGCTCAGCGGTGTGGTTAACGAGCAGACCCGGGGACTGTGGCTGGCTGGGGAAGATGGGGAGAGTGACCCACCTTCTTTCCACCCTCCTGCTAGCTGTGGGCTTTCCCTTCTGGGGCACTATCATTTTGTCCACTGTTAGGACTAGTTTTTATCTTTTTATTTTTTTTTATTTTTTATATCGAGGATTTTTTAATTATTTAATTAATCATTTTTTTATATCGGGATAATGGAATAAGCACCTCATGTCCCTTTTATTTTTTCATTCCAAGACGGATGTGGAAGGAAAAATTATGCAAAATCGCAACTCGAGTATCCGAGGATTTAATGGATTTAAACATCTTGTGCTTTTTATTCAGTCCTGTGTGTGTATGCATTTGTATAATGTCTATTTGTTCCCACCTGCACACATGGCCTATTTACGAAAATGCGAAATAATTTAACGTGTGCGCTCACCACACGGGCCTCGTTTATAATCTCATATTAAAGAGATAATATAAATCTGTGTGTGTGTGTGTGTGTGTGTGTGTGTGTGTGTGTGTGTGTGTGTGTGTGTGTGTGTGTGTGTGTGTGTTTGTGTTGTTTGGTTTTTGTACAATATATCTTGTACTTCTTTCTAACATTCTGGAAAACACTGTGATGTAATGTTACAGAATCATGACAATAATCACACTAAAAATGCCTAAACAGACCTATTCAATCCACAGATACTTGTATTGATAAAACAAAAAAAAATACAAAACATCAGTTTAACATGGGTAAAGTTGAATCCGATTGAGCATTCATTGATACAGTTGAGCTCATAGCGACACTCTTCTGTATCTTTTATTCGTCAATTATCTTTCACTCTTGGAACCCTTTTACATGTGAACGCAAACTTACACGCGAGTTAATGATTCAAAGCGGATGCCAGAGAGTGGTAGGTTATGTAACTGTACGTGAGGGTTGTTAGTAGACTGGAAGAGTCCGAAAATGGATGTAGGAAAAAAAAAAGAAAAAAAGAACTGAAAAGAGAAGAAGCAAGGAAAAGGGCCCCACGGTCCGTCTTGTACCAGAGATGCTTGTTCACATAATTCCTCTGCATGGCTTCAAAGTCTTGCCCCATCCTTCAAATTATTACCCTCCCCCCCACTCCCTTCCGTTCTTTGTATGCTGCTTCTATGTTCTTCCTCCATAATCCCCCATCCTTCCTGCCCCCCCTCCCCT
>CM060337.1:1703971-1711471 GCA_030674155.1 Stramonita haemastoma
TTCTGAAAGGAGTGAAGAAAAAGTTAGAGGCCTGGAGAGGCCATTCAGAGGCTGTACAAGACACAATGTTCTTTGTTGGAAACACGGACACATTGCACTAGACAGTCTTCTTCGCTACTGACCAGCTGGTTGAAACATGCTTTGTTCTTGTTATATTTGTTTATTTTATATATAATATAAAATATAAAATAAACAAATGTGACCCCCAAAAAATATTCATAAATGAGAAGACTCAGGGTAACGTAGCAACAAGCTTGGAACACAAACCGTGCTCCGTCAACGAAAACACACACAGTAATAAAAAATGCAATAGTTTTGAATGTTAATTGCTTGTTTTACTACATAATATGTTAATGTGCCATTTTCATAGTTCCCAGCCCCTCAAATTTTGCATCAAGTCAGGAAAGATTATCCTAAGGCTGTCACTTTGCACTTTTACTTATGTTCTTAGTGTGTCAGTCAAGGTTTAAAGTAGCGAATCCAATCTGGGATAAAGAATGGTGTGGATTTTATATATATATATATATACATTATATATATATTATATATATTATATATATATTATATTTATAATATATATATATATATATATACCTTTGCTGGTGTAGGTATATGCAAATGATGGGTATACGAACAAAGGAGGCCTGTTTTTCTTTTAAGATTTTTCATTTGTTACTCTACGGTGACTTGGGTTTGACATTGTTTTGGGATGCTACATAGTTTATTCCTGCTCGTCCCAGTTTATAATCTTTACTGATTGGGTGCATGCCAGTGTACTTTACAATTACTGTTCATGAGATTATCAAAGTGTATTCGACTTGACTTGACTTGCTTGACCCACCGTTTAGAAGTGTGTGTGTAGCTTGTGGGCGTCAAAGCAAACAGAGTCAATGGCGTGTTTAACACATTTTAAGAGAAGTTACTTTATTTCTCCTGCCTGACTGAAAAGGTTTCTTATTCGTTGTGTAATTCAAGACACAGTATTGTATTGTAGATTGAAAGGGGGGGGGGGGGGGGGGGGGGCTGCAAAAAAAAGAAGACTTGCTGTCTCCAAATTTCATTTGAACAAATGAAGCCACTCCAAGAAGCGAAGTGTTTCAGAACCAGAAGAAAGCATTAATCTAATGTAGGATACATCCCAATGCCATTCAATTTGACGAGGAAGACAAATCGTTATCAGCTGCAGAATTCGTGGGTCTTCCCTCCTGAGATTTCTTTTTCCTTGTAGTATCATACAAGGCTCGGTAGAGAAAGAGTATTGCCAATACCATATGTGTGAGCTGTTGCACTTAGTGCAGAAATTCTAATTTTATAGCGCATACGCTTTAAAATTTTTCTAATTATAGTCTATATAGCAAGCCAACACCCAGGTTCTGTAGTCAGTCCAATACCAGTCTTGAGACCTGCCTGCCTGCCTGCCTGTCTGTCTGCCTGTCTACCTGCCTGCCTGCCTGCCTGTATGCCCGCCTGCCCAAGACACAACACCGCAGCAATGCCAGCAAGTCTCCGTCCTGCCGTTTTGTTTTTCAAAACAAATTAAGACAGATTAGCTGCTTGAATAATCAGATTGAAGTTACCGAAAACAACACCCGTAACAGTGCTTTCCCTTGGCGGAAACTGACACTTGCGCGCCCTCTTCTTTTCTCTCCCAGATTTCGCAGGCTTCTTTCTTCCTGCTACATTTCTCAAACTTTTGACACCCGGAGGATCGGCTCTCAGTTGTTGTTTTTCTTTTTTTAAAGCAACCATCCCATTCTTCACCCTCAAACTAAAAAAAAAAAAAAAGTAGCCCCGAGTGGCCGATGGTGCCAGCAGAGTAATAATAAAGTTAGCCGGAGAGCGGGGTCGGCACGCTCTGGATGCCAGAAGACTCCCTGCACCAATCACAAGTCTTGGCGCCAAGACGAGAGGCGTGGCTTCAGGCTCTGAGACCTGGGTACTGCAGAGTAAAAGAGGGGGAGGGGGGGGGGGGGGTGCAAGATTGGCAGGAAGTTTGATGGATGCCTCCATTCCTTCATCACCTACTGCTAGCACGTCTTGTGGAGGCGCTGCTGCCCTTGTGTTCTGTTGCCTTTCTTTCCTGCCGTGAGGGAGAGTGATTGTTTGGCGGGGATGCTGAGTGAGGGAGGGACACAGTGCGGCCTGTCTGTCCGTCTGTACGTCTGTCTGTCTGTCTTCGCCATGCTGATGATGATGCACTGCGCCAGTTCCCTGTGACGGAGTGAGTGAGGGAGTGAGGACAATTAGCGGAAGGACGGCGCCTGTGTCTGGCTACTGTGCGGGTCTGTATGATGACTTTTCAATCAGTGATCAGTTCGTGCTAATCAGCCAGTGTTACTGTGTGTTCTGTTTCGTGACGTCACAGTGACTTAAGTGGCATTGAAGTCAGAATAGACTGCAGTGATTATATGTAGTTTTTTGTTGTTAATGATATAACGACCCCATGTTTTCATTTCGCTAGCTGTTTTGAAGATAATTGAGCAAGAACTAATTATTTGGAAGTTATTGAACAAAATGAATTATACTTACCGGGCAGAACTAAATGGTTTAAAAAATCCCCAGGAAGGTAAGGGTTTGATTTTTCTACTAACAACAGGTGTTTTCGTGGCATAGGGGTTCAGACATAGGCTTTCAAATGACTTGTACCGAGGCGCCCCACATCTTGAAGTCACAAGTTGTGCACCCAGGCCGAAAAAAGGGGGCGGCAGCAGCAGCACTCCTGCTACTACTGATAACAATATTCATTATACAAACAACGATAATGAGAACAACCATGCCAGGTAATCTTCAATTATTGCACAACATACACTGGAAAAAAAATGTTGTAGGAAAGTTTGCTTTGGCAAAAGTGTTACAATGAGTTTAATCCAGTCACCATTACACATTATCACATGAAATCTTTCTGAAGCTAGATCTATTTATTTGAGACAACATTCACAACAGGGTTTCAGAACGCCTTTGCCATCATAAAAAATATGTGCGATCATTTATTGATAGATTATTACGGCAATTAGCAAGTTGTTGCGCGGTAGTCTCTTTGTGACGATGTTCAGGAAAGATTCTATCGATTGACAGCTGTATCATTTCAAGAAAAGACTTCAAACGGCTTTTCCTTGGGTTCCTGTCTTGATCTTTTTCCTCCCTTCTTAATTTCTTCTCTTCCTTTCTGTTTTGAATAGACAACCCTCATCGATATAGATCTATATTATTATCAATTATCATTGTCTTTGTTATACCAAACAGTTTTTCCATGGCTGTACTTTTCCGGACAGTTGTCTCAAACTGACACTATTCAGTAATATTACACACACTCCTAACAATGGCTGTTTTACTCATTTATTTATTTGTTTACATATGTGACGCTCCACCACGAAATGAGTCGCTTAGCACATTTCCCAATTTTGCGCTAGGAACCATTAAATGCAGTTGGGGGTCAAGTTGTCAATTTTTAGATTTTGATTGATTATTAAACTATATCCGTTATTCTACCTTGTAGTGAAAGATCAAGGCATAATGTTTATTCCTTTTGCTTTTAAATGTGTTTTGAAAATACCAAAGCACTCATTCTGACAACTGTTACTAAAATAAACTTGCCGTTTCTCATTTTGTCACATCCTGCAGTCTATCATTTCAATTTGTAATAATGTTGCACAGAATTGTCGATTTTCAATCTGTTTTTTGTATTTGATAGCCACTTTATTGCACATTAATAACATGTCAGTAACTAAAAATTGACCTCAGGTGCACTCCGTCTCATTATGTGGTGGAGCGTCACATATTTATTTTTAGACCGTATTCCCGAATGCGTACAGCTACTTCTCATTGTATAAAATCTTTCAATGGCTAATTCTTTGAAACCTGTAACAAAAAGGCACGCTCTGTTGTTGTTGTTGTTGTAGTTGTGCGTTCCCCAGTTTAACACTCTGGGGGTCACCCAGAACATACACTCTTGACTCACTCATCCCACCTGAGAATCATTGTGAAATAGCAAGTACAACGGATGAGAAGTTTGCGTGTATAGACAGTCATACTCTGACTTCAGAGAATTTTTCTCCTTAATGGAGAATGCAGGTTGCTTTGTTTAGAGCTTGTCATGGTTGAAGGCAATCTCAACATACCATTTTACAACATAACAACATTCTTATGTAGGCCTTTGCACTTACCTTACATCAATAACTGACACAGCTTTTGGCCTGGGTCAACTCTCACAAATGAGTACTATCAGTTATCATCGAGGTGCCTTCCCTGCAGGTCTCTCAGTGTCTGTTTTAAAACAAAATTCTTTTCTTTTTTTCTTATGAAGAGGGGGAGGGCGAGGGCGAGGGTTTGTTTCATTGTTTGTAAGTTTGTTGTTGTTGTTGTTGTTGTTATCCTAACTGCACGTTACCAGCAGCCTCTGTGTGGTATGTGGGCAAGTCTCGGAATGGTTAAGTTGTTTCTTTGAGTTCAGGGTCACACGTGGGCACCATCAGTTATCTATCAGTGATATCAAGCTCTAAACAGACACCAACCCATCAATCCTCCAGCACCTCTTTCTTTGAGGCAACATTACCACTGCACAAGTTCCCGACAGGTCTGTAGCCTATAAATGGCTGTTGGCTGTTGTTATTGTTGTTTTGTTGTTATTTTTAATAGAAAACTGTCACCATATTAATGGGTATCACCTGTTCTCTGTAGACACCTTCCATGTGACTGGCTGTTTTCTGTTTTTGTAGTTAACAATTTTTATATGACAACTGTCAGATCTCAACATGGTGAGTTTTTTTTTTTTTTTTTTAAACATAATTATGATTTCTTGATCTGTCTTGTTATGGCTTTGAATAAAATATTTGTACACCACCGTGGACATCATTTATTTATTAATTAATTAATTTTTTCTTATATATCGAGAATAATGGAGTATATAGATATAATAAATAATAATGAATAATTTTCATCCAGTCCCCGTGTGTATGCAGATTTGCATATTTTGTCATCTGTTCCAACCGGCACACAATGGCCTCCTCTTTCGAAAGGCGGAGCAGGATTTAACGTGTCCGCACGATGTTCTGCGTGCGTTCGTAAGCGGGGCTTTGGCTTATAGTCTCGAGTCTGCACTGATGTTAACTCTTGGGGGAAAATCCCTTCGAATGGGATTCGAACTCGGGTCGTGAGATTGCGAGCGTAATGTTCTGACCACTAGGCTATCCTTCGCCCCCGCCCCCCCCCCCCTCCTCCCTCAGCGATCGTTGTGTGATTTCTCCGTTAGTATTTTAATGGGTGTTTGTTTAAGACAACAGTCACAGATAGGTAACATCAGGTCTCGTTATATGCCATACTTGAAAGCCATACCTAAACAAGCGTGTCATAGAATTAACTGTGTCAAAAATGGGTACTAGCAATTATCACTGTATACATTCTCAACAAGTCTCGTGGAGACAATTCAGTGTGGCAAATGGGTACCCTCAGTGATCACTGTACGCCGTAGCGTGCCTGCAGGTTCTGTGATAGTTGTTTTCTTGAGACAAAGATTGGCTGCATTAAGTTTTCATTGTACAATATCCCGACAGGTGCTTTCTCTGTTTGGCTGCGTAGCTGGTTAATTTGGTTTAAACAGGTTCGATTTTAAACAGAGTGTATAATTAATATATATATATATATATATATATATAAATATTATATATATATATATATATATATAAATTGTGTGTGTGTGTGTGTGTGTGTGTTGTTGGTATTGTATTATTATGTGAACAACAGTCATCAGGCAGTATAAAAACAACAAATTTAAAGCATCACTATTGTGCTCAGAAGACAACATTGGTATGACAACTGCTGGACAGAATACATGTTGTCTAACTGATTAATTCCGGCGTTTGTTGTTGTTGTTGTTGTTTTTGTTATTGTCATTGACCGCGCGCACTGATAGACAATATGTGTTTATTGCTTTTAAGTGATTATCACTGATTGTTTTATGTTGTGTTGTATGAAGTTGTTACATTGTATTGTATCAGATTTGATTATGTTGGATGTATCGCGTTATATGAATTGCGCTATGTGAAATTTGTGGGTGTGTTTGCACTGTGTTGTATATCGTATGTATATTAACTTTGTTTTTTTGTAATGTGTTAATGGTGTTGTAACGTAATAGCTGTGCTGTAATGTAATGTGTTTTATTGCATTATTGTTTAGCCTGTTTGTACAGATCTGGTTTTGTACTGTGTTGATGGTATGGTATTGTATGGTTTCGTGTTATAAAAGTTTTTGTCGATTGATGATTTACATAGTAGGTAGTATTGTACTGTATTTGTGGCACTGTATTGTTTTGTGTATCTCTATTGTATTAAAAAATATGTGCCGCATTATATGATGCTGTAATTTATTGTGACATGTTGTAATACTAGAGTCTATATCTATTCACAACACATTTTTTTTAGTGAGATTGACTGTCCATTTTCAAAAGGCGAAAGTGAAATCTTGAGAGTAAGAGCTTTTTCTTGTTATGATTTAACGATTTTCTTAGTAAAATACTCGTTTTGTCGTAAAATTACTCTTTTTTTATTGTTGGCATTACTTTTCCGTTATGCTAAAACTAATAAGCCCCTTACCTCCCCACAAATAAACAAACATAAAAAAGTATCAAGCTGTTTTTTGTAGCAGGTCCCATCAGTTAGTCTAGATTTAGCCTTTTCATAAAAAAACTACTCTTACTGCAAAAAAAAAAAACCAAAACAAAAAACCAAAACCCCCCCAATAAAATAAAGAGGAAAAAATCATTTACGTGATAAAAGCACTTTCATAGTCTAAAAAGCAGGGATTTATGCTTGATTTATTTTTCTCGATTCAGTAGACTCTTCCTTCATTTTGTATGACCATGACTTTTTTCCTAGACGGAAATGACATTTTTTTTTGGTGACATGGAATGTTCTAAAACACCGAGAGCAGTTTGACAGTTGGTCCCCAAGGAAGTGAAATTAGAACGATAATTATCTTCACTGAACCTATGATCTGGTGGATCGGCGGTCTAGAGGTTACTAAAGCACCCGTCTGGAAAGCAAAGCAAATACTCGCTTACTCCTTTCCCCATACCTTGAGTGCTGATCTGGGTGCTAGTCTTTCGGATAGAGACGAAACACAAACCGAGGTCCCACCCGTGTGCAGCACTCACTTTGGTGCACGTAAAAGAACCCAAGACAACGATAGATGTTTGTCTCCTGGAAAAATTGTGTCCCAAAAAATTCCCACCCAATTGTCATAGATAAAGAAAATGCAAACGGGTGGGTGCGGGGAGGGAAGGGGAGGGGGGGGGGGGGGGGGGGTTGTACTGCTCTTGAGGTCGACGCACGCTTCCAAGGGGGAGCATACAGAACGCCCGAAATCACACGAGAAATCTGCCGTGACTGAATGGTGTACAATACAATACAATTACAAACGCAACACAATACAATACAATGCGATACATACAGTACAATACATACGACGATACATCAACAGTACAGTACAATATAATACAATACAGTT
>CM060337.1:1716471-1721471 GCA_030674155.1 Stramonita haemastoma
GACTCGAGCGCAATGTTCTGACCACTAGGCTATCCCGTCCCGTCTCTTAGAGAATTGACGCGGCTCATTTTAGGGAGAGCGTGCTTGCATCACTTAATTTCATCCTTTTATTATTTATTTATTTATTTATTTATTCATTTATTTATTTATTTATTTATTTATTTATTTATTTGTCTATTTATTTATTTATAAATATATCATCTGCGTCGATAGTACCAAAGAGTTTACTGTACAATTTTACCAGGAGAAAAGTATGGTTACGGAAAGCATTTTTTTATTTAGCGAAATGGGGGTGGGGTGGGTTTGAGCTCAGTGCAAATTACGAGACCACAGTTTATCCCCTCATCCGAGAGACTAGCCCTCAGACCACAATTCAAAGTTTGGTTGATGGGGGAAAAGTTCGGGCTCAAACGGGGGATCGAACCCTCGACTTCTCGCTGTTTGGTGTGTTACCTCTGGACCACAGGTCCACACAGCTCTAGTCTAGATTGCAAAGTTTCATGTGACTCTTACTTTAATCACGCAAAAACGACCAAACTAACAAACGCACGGACGAACAGTAAACGAACAAACGAACAAACGCACACACTGAAATCCAAACAAGCAAACAACCCCCCCCCCCAACCACCACTACACACTCTCCCCCCCAAAAAAAAAAAAAAAAAGAAGAGCAAACAACCAAACAAACAACAAAACCCAGCAACAAAATAATCCTCCAAACAAACATGAAAACAAAAACTAAACAGAACAAAACTAAAACAATGAACCAACGAACGAACGAATAGACAAACCAAAGAACAAACAAATCAAATCAACGAACGACCGAACAAACAAACAAACAAAAGCCAGCCCTTGCTGTTCATCAGTTTGAAAGCGATGAGTTTTCTACTTAGGTTATCAACATCAAGCAGCTAGTGTGGCGTAATAACTCCCCCCAACAAGTCTCTACATGATACAGCTTCTTTTGAAGGCAAGCAGTCCATTTCCAGTATCTCCAGATGAATTCATGTACTCCTAGCTAGGAAAAAAATTGTCGTGGCTTTTCAATTTTTGTTTTTTGTTTGTTTGTTGGGATTTTTTAAATATATATTTTTTTATAGCTTGCCTTATATCTTATTTCTTCATTCTAAGCCGTTTCAGGAGATAGGGATGATACTGGTTTTGAACAATGTACGTGTTGAGGTTTTCTTAATTAAAAAAAAATCGATTGTGTACAAAATATTTTGTTACTTTGTATGTTTTCCCCCTTTCCTTTGCTGCTGTTGTTGTTGTTGTTGCTGTTGTTGTTGCTGCTGTTATTGTTGTTTTCACAACCTAATCTTCCTGAATCTGTGGTGTGTATTCAGGAGAGCATAGTCAGGTTACTTAATGCTTTTGAAAACCATTTTCTGCTAGTCTTCGCTTTTTGTCTTGATGTGTGTGGTGTGTGTGTGTGTGTGTGTGTGTGTGTGTGTGTGTGTGTGTGTGTGTGTGTGTGTGTGTGTGTGTGTGTGTGTGTTTCTTCGTTTTAACGTATATCCACTAAAAGTGATATTAGACAGCGATATACGGACAAGTTGCTTATCACACAATCCACAGATATACATATTATATATATATATATTTGCACTACATTCTCCTCCGCCCCCTCTCTCCTTAGCCCTTCATTGTATTGGGGTGATGGAGGGAGGAGGGTCCAGCCTTTCTCTTTCTCTTTGATCTGTAAAACAAGGTATTGGTGGCTAGGGCAAAGTGTTCTTATTATTTATTGAAACTTAAAATAATTACCTTATGTCGAAAAACTTCAAATTTGAATTATTTATTTGCGGTCATTCTTTTACGGATATGAAGGATTATACCAAACATCAACATATAAAATGTAATGCATGAACTGCCTAAAATGGCATGAAAGATTGGATCATAAGTCATCAAAATATTATGAAAGACACGGTGATTCATCTCCCTTGTCTGTTTTGACTCTCTGGACATGTTTTGTGAGCTATTTCTGTTGACATTTATACCCGACTGACTATTTTTTGATAGAGTTGCTTTGTTTTTAAAAAAAAAGTTGTTCATAATTCAAGGATATTTAGTGTAATATTCTAGCAGCTTTGAATTAAACAGACTAACCAAACCAACGTTTGTTTTTCAGTTGACGGCGTGCCTTCATATTCCCAGTTCATCCGACAAAAAACCAACCTAAAAAAACTGATACGAGAAGTATGACTGGCAGCAAAAGCCATTGCTTGTGATACAACTGCCCGGAAATACCCACACTGCCACGGTTTTGCCAAACTTCAGACCCACCAGGGACGCAACGCCCATTGCTCCACAGAAAATGACCCGGATAATTGAACTATTCACAGACTAACCTTAACACTGGGAAAGTTCAGATACACATACACTCGGTTCATTCAGATATTATTCAGTTAAACAGAATCGAATTATAATGTCAGACACGTCAAATTAAACTGGGACAAAATCGATAGCACTGTTTAACCGATCATTTTGAAGAGAGAAAAAAAATCCTCATAGACACGCAGACCTGCAAATGCAATCAACGGTGACTTCAGTGACTTTTATCCATCCAACAATAAAGTCTTAAAAGCAAGTTGATTACATCTATTAGCCGTAAATGATATAAAACGACTTTATATGATATGGCACCTGGAGTGAAATAAATACTTAAACAAAATGGTCTCTTGGACTCATATATACTTCTTTCTGATTATCAACTGAATACACTACTCCAATTAAAAAAAATACAACCCCCTAAACTTGGACAGTGATTACATCCCATTCCTCTATAACAGTGAATCGATCATCAGCAAAGTGACAATAAATATTGCATCAGAACCAGTCAACAATCCCCACTCGTCCATCAGTGTGTTTTCAACACAACACGAAGACAACCGCAGCTGTCAAACCAGGTGAACCAAAGTGGACCAAAGTGTACCAAACCTGACAACAGTGAACCACATTGTCAATAAGAAATAGACAATTCCACAGTGACCAGTGTCAGCCCCCTACCCTACCTGACCTGACCTGACCTTACCTGACCTGACCTGACCAGGTGACAGCCTGACCATGAGCATCAGCCCTGTCCACTACGGCAGCAAGTCGGACACCCTCTTCGCCCCCTACCCCTCCAGTCACGGGGCCCACCCCCTCCTCTCCCCCCACGGGGGGTCCCTCCATCACCACCACCACCACCCCCACCACCCCCACCACCATCACCACCCCCACCCCCACGAGCTGCTGTCCCCGGGGTCCAGGCTGGTGGAGGGTGTGGGTGTGGGGGGCCGGCTGAACGGCTACAACCAGCACTCCATTGAGGGCATCCTGGGCACACACCCTCCCCCCTCGGTCAGACGCCCCGGACAATTTCATAAAGGTAGGTCCACTAGCTTAGCTTTATTTTAAAAAAATAATGATAATATTACTGATGATGATGATGATGATGGTAATGAGGATGAACAACTAATGATGATGTTGATGATGATAATAATAATGATAATAATCATGATGATGACAACAACAACAATAATAATAATAATAACAACAACAACAACAACAACAACAACAACAACAACAACAACAACAACAAAAGCAGCAGCAACAACATCAACAAGGACGACAACAAAGATTGCGACGATGATGATAACGGCTATGATGACAGCGACAGCGAAGCAGATGATCTGATATGATATTTTGATACGATACGATACGATGCGATATGATTTGATATGATATTATGATATGAAATGATATGACATGACATGACATGACATGGTATGATGTGGTGTGATAACGACACGACACGACACGACACGACACGACACGACACGACACGACACGACACGACACGACACGACACGACACGACACGACACGACACGGCACGGCACGGCACGACACGATACTCGATAAGAAATGTTTTCAATAAATGTGTACTTTATCGTTATGATCTTCAGACATCATGATTATTATCTATGACAAGCTGAGACTTTTTCCATGTAGACCTCTGGACTTCACTTTTCTATTTTTCTCTCTCTTTTTTTCTGACTTAGCTTTATTTCCCTTCCTTTTCTGACTTTTCAAAAAATCGACTTATGGTATTTGTATGCAAGAGTGTTTCGTCTCTTAACTTTTCACAATTAGTACAAAGGCAGCGAGACAAAAAGTAATGTGTATATTCATGACACTTGTTTCAAAAGGGTTGTTGTGTTGTGTTGTGTTGTAACCAGGGCGTGTTTTTCAGCTGGCAAATCCCAGGTTTTGTTTTAGTTGTAGGTGGAGGACATAATAAGCTGTTAGCTTCTGGTTGCCAGTGCATGTGCGTACGATGTGTCTTTTTTGTGTGAATCATTTTTGTGTTTGAATCATTGAATCTGTTTAAACCATTATAATAATGTTAAGGCATTATGTAATGTAATGTGATATGACATAGTATGATACGATATGATCTGATATAATTTGATTTAATCTACTTTATCCCTTTCTTTTTTCTTTCGAAGACAATGGAATAAGCACTCGTGGTTTTTTTTTCATTTAAAAATTATTTATTATTAGTTTTTTTTTAATTTTTTTTTTTATAGATATCCAGTCCCCGATGATGCAATGTAATATGACATGAAATAATATGACATAGGATATGATAATCATGGTACCTGATATGATATGATATGATAATCAGTGATATGGTAATTAGGATATGATATGATATGGTTGTTAAGATATGATGTGATGTGAAGTATTGCCGGTGTTTGATGTCGGAAACTCATTTCCCGTTTCAAACGAAGCCGGTGATTCAGTTTCTGTTTTATTATTGTAACACTAAAGAGTAGCCTGACGTAAAAAAGGATAACAAACCTTAAAAAAAAAGCAGGGACACATGTATTTGATCAATGTACACATTGAATGAGTTCTGCTTCAGGCGAGAGATTATGCCTATGCAATGAAGTCACCTGTCTATATCAGTCATAGCTGACATTATAGTCATCAAACTTCTTCGTCGATTGC
>CM060337.1:1726471-1727609 GCA_030674155.1 Stramonita haemastoma
TTAGCATTACTGAAAGAAACACGTCTGTTATAAAGAGTGGAATATTCATCTGCTATAACAACCAATAATTTTTATTGCCGGGGAACTTTATTTTTAGAAGCAAAATTTTAACTTAAAAAAATGAAACATTGAAAAAATTGTAGGTTTGTTTCTTCTTCTTCGTCGAACGCTCAGACAGCAACAAGACCTCTGTTTTCTTTGAACATGAGAGAAATGCCTCGCGCTGCCGTTCAGCGCCTGACAAGTCAGGCCCGGCACATGCGACTTCGGCAAGGGGGAGAATACTCTTCAGGTCTTTCGGAAAAAAGGCAGGCGAATGGACTAAAAAGGCAGAAAATAGACGAGAAAGAGGAAACAGAAAGAACAAGGATAAAAGCAGAAACAAAGGGGACAGAGAAGAGGGAATTCCTAGCACTGAATTTCCAGAAGGTGGGGATGGTATTTATACTGACAGGCCGGATCTTCTCACGGAGCATCGTGGTTGTCTCACTGCAGTTACCCCCAACAGCTAATACAGAGTGAATGACAGGCAAACTATGTGTGTGTAGCGAACAGTCTGAGGCAAACGTTATATATCCTATTGTGTTGGAACCTCAGTCCTGTGCGAAAAATACTTAAAGAAAGGATACTAGATTTCGTCTTTTCCCCTCGGTCTTTTATACAAAAACTACGCGCATCACGCAAGGCCAAATGAAAGCGATATCTACATCATGGCAGATGATCGACAAAAGGTCACTCACGGAAGCAAAATGAGTTTAACTTAAAAAAAGAAGAGATTTCAGAATCAGATAAAAGATAGTCCTTATAAGGTTGTGCAAATAAAGCTTCTTCTTTTTCTCTATGTCACTGTTTGTTTGGTTATATCAACACTCTGATATCCAGTTTTTGTTATTTTTTTTCATGTTTGTGTGATTATATTTTTGCATAATTATGTTGGGTTTTTTTCTAAATGAGTTTTGGCAGATTATTTTTTTGTACATATGGGTTTCTTCTTGACATGCACAGGGCTCAATTCACGTCACACTCGGCACCTCCCTTCGTCACCTCAACCTTCTTGTTGATGTTGTTTTTCTCGTTCTTGTTCTTGTTCATGGTCTTGTTGGTGTTCATGTTCTTGTTCATGTGTTATGTTGTTGTT
>CM060337.1:1727709-1737709 GCA_030674155.1 Stramonita haemastoma
TTTATTCTATTCTTTTCTTTCGAGGATAATGAAATAAGCACTCATGTGCTTTACTACATCCAGTCCCCATGTGTATGCATTTTTGCAAATTTTGTCATCCGTTCCCACCAGCACACAGTGGCCTACTCTTCCGAAAAATGGAGCCGGTTTTAAGGTGTGTGCAAGATGTTCTGCGTGCTTTCGCACATAGGACTTTTGTTTACAGTTTCAGTGGAAGGACTTTTGGGGGAAGTAGAGTGGGCACTGATGTTAACTCCAGGAGAAAAATCCTCTTGAACGAGATTCGAACCCGGGTCAACGTGTGTGTGTGTGTGTGTGTGTGTGTGTGTGTGTGTGTGTGTGTGTGTGTGTGTGTGCGTGCGTGCGTGCGTGCGTGCGTGCGTCGTGCGTGCGTGCGCGTGCGTGCGTGTGTGTGTGTGTTGTTATTGTTGTTGTTTTTGTTGTTGATGATGAGGATGAGGATGCAGGAGATGATTTTCCTGTTTTGGATGCTTGTATACATGTTGTTTCAGGGCCTAGGAAGTACTTTACTGAAGAAGGTAGACCAACGCGACAAAAGTGTTGATAATTCAGTTTTAAGTATTTGTGCACGCTTGGACGTTTTTCAAGGATGTTTGCTAAGTATGTTTCTGGTTGCAGGAATCTTTGGTGACGTTCTTTTTTCCGTTACCGATTTTACCTGGAGTCTATAAGCCTTCTAAGCTTGCATGGCAATAATTTGATGTTCTGTTCTAATCATTTCTGTTACCCCCACCCCCAACCCAATACAACTCAGCACAACACAACACGCACGCACGCATACACACACATTCGCGCGCATACACGCACGCACACACAGGTACACACACACACACACACACCACCACACCACACCACACCACACCACGCCACGTCACGCCACGCCACGCCACACCACACCACACCACATCACACCACACCACACCACACCACACCACACCACACCACACCACACCACACCACAAAGACTTGTAGGGCAATGCAATACCTTGAACATACTTTTAGTCATTCGAGCCTCTTGTCTTACTGTGGCACAATCTGAAATGGTAACAACACCAGCAACATCATCCTCACTACTACTACTACTACTACTACTACTACTACTACTACTACTACTACTACTACTACTACTACTACTACTTCTACAACTACTGATCGACTACTATTCTATCGCTTCGATCAAGAAAACGTGTACGCATCACTGTAAACTGCGGGTTTGGTTTGTTTGTATTTTGTCTTCTTTTGTCTTTCTTTGCTTTAAAGGGCAGGGTGGAGGGGAGGGGGGCTGAGTAGGTAGGGAAGGTCATCTTTCGTAATGCTCACCCTCCTCCTCCTCCTTCTGATATATACCCCCCCCCTCTCCCATCTCCCCACGCCAACCACCCCCACCCCCACCAAACCCATCCCTCTCCTCCCCCCCCCTCTCCGTGGCGTTCATTGGACACAGCGGGGTGCCAGACCAAGCTGAACCGTATCAGGTGTCCCTCCCTTCCTCCACTGCCGCCGCCGCCGCCGCTATACTGCTATACGGTGTAATGCAATGTCCCCACGATACCAGCAAAGTCTCGGTGCTTCAGTCTGTCTGGCTGTCTGGCTGGTTGGCTGGATGGCTGGTTGGTTGGTTGGCTGGTTGGCTGGCTGGCTGGTTGGCTGGTTGGCTGGTTGGCTGGATGGCTGGTTGGCTGGTTGGTTGGCTGGCTGGTTGGCTGGCTGGTTGGCTGGTTGGATGGATGGCTGGTTGGTTTGTTGGCTGGTTGGTTTGTTAGCTGGTTGGTTGGCTGGTTGGTTGGCTGGTTGGATTTTTTGCTTATTGGCTGGCTGGTTGCTAGGTTGGCGAAGTCGTTGGTTGGCGGACTGGTTGGTTGGCTGTCTAGCGGGTTTGCTGTTTGGCTGGTTAATGGACTGGCTGGTTGGCTGGCTAGGTCGGTGGCTGGTTGAGGGAGACTCGTTCTTAAACTGTATATGTGAATGTATGTGTGTAGTAAACCACGACTGCGAGTTTCTGGACATTGCTTACTGTGTGTACAGAAGACACATTTTGACAAGATTACACACACACACACACACACACACACACACACACACACACACACCACACACACACACACACACACACACACGTTTCAACTTCAACTGCCCTACTCTTCCATGAAAGATGTCTAAGTGTTTAACATGCTTGGGATGTTCTGCATGCGTTCACGTAGAGACCTCGGCATGTAGCCATCTTAAGGACTTGGTGTCAACATTTCTGTGGTCTCCAGGAGGTTAAAGAATCCCTCAAACGGACTCTTCAACGGAGACTCGAACCCAGGCCCGCAGTTACGGTCACATCACGAGTTGGATGTTCTACCCATTATGTTATCTGACCCCCCCACATTTTTAAACAAGATCATACCGTGTCTATGTCCAAGGGGGACGGGATAGCCTAGTGGTCAGAACATTGCGCTCGCAATTTGACGACCCGGGTTCGATTCCCGTTCGAGAGGATTTTCCCCTGGAGTTAACATTAGTGCCCTGTTGTAGTGTTAAGATTACCTCATGATGCATGACAGCATGAGATTTCATGTGATGTTATTGTCATTGTGTCATGCCATTATCCCCGAAATAAAAAATATAAAAAAATAAAAAAAAAATAAATGCCATGCCAAAGTCTGTCACAAGTTTTGGTCTGTTAGTTAGTTCGTCTGTTTAATTTCACCACTATTTTTCTCCCCACAATAAATCAGGCCTGAAAGGCAGGGAAGCAAGCAGGAAAGTGTAAGTGACAGGCAGAAATCCAGGATATAACTCCTTCCTGTCTTCCTCAGGAAAGAGAGGACAGAGTACAAGACATTTCCATTAAATCATTGTCAGCACGCTTCTCCTGATAATGAACAGAGAGAGAGAGAGAGAGAGAGAGAGAGAGAGAGAGAGAGAGAGAGAGAGAGAGAGAGAGAGAGAGAGAGAGACAGACAGACAGACAGACAGACAGACAGACAGACAGACAGACAGACAGAGACAGAGAGTAGAGAGAGAGAGAGGGGGGGAGAAGGAGAGACAGAGAGTAGAGAGAGACAGAGACAGAGAGTAGAGAGAGAGAGAGAGAGGGAGGGGAGAGAGAGAGTAGAGTGAGAGAGAGAGAGAGACAGAGACAGAGAGACAGAGAGACAGAGACAGAGAGAGACAGAGAGAGACAGAGACAGAGACACACAGAGAGAGAAGTGGCGCCGAGACACTGACAGCATGAAGATGGACTCTAATCCTCCTATGCAGGGGATTGAACTCTTTCACTTAAAAAAAAAAAGAAAAGAAAAGACTAAGGGACAGATCATAATTAAATCAGAGATACAGTTTCTCCGCAGATCTTATCGTAGCCTGCCAAACGTAGAAAGAGCCGGGCAATTAGTTGGAAGGGGGGTCTACCTCAAGATGCAGGACCGCCCGTGCGCTTGACATACCCCCGTTCCACGCCAAATCCTCCGATCCTAGTTTTTCATCATGGCGGCAGGCCTGGTGGGGGAAAAGCTGGGAACGGAGTTGGTCCGCTAGCCTAGGCTGGGCTAACTGAGAAGGGAACGGAGAGAGGAAGTGGAGAGTTACCTCTATACTCGGGTAAAGCTTTCTGAGAGTTCTCAATGGTGAGGAATTAAGGTGTCAGCAGGAGAAATCTTTAACAAGATCTAACAGCAGAGGGGAAAACTCAGTCAGGTTAGGAAGGGGAGAGAGAGAGAGAGAGAGAGAGAGAGAGAGAGAGAGAGAGAGAGAGAGAGAGAGAGAGAGAGAGAGAGAGAGAGAGAGAAGAGAGAGAGAATTAATAATCTTTATTTTTGAAGGGTTACAAATAAGCATTTACATACATTTTTTTTCATCCGGCCTTTGCCCTGATTAAGGACTATCTTTATAAAAAACACAACAAAGCAAACAAAAACAAACAAAAACAAAAACCAACCAAACAAGATCCCAAACAAAATAATGGCAACCCCCTCCACCACAAAAACCACCACCACCACCAGAGAGAGAGAGAGAGAGAGAGAGAGAGAGAGAGAGAGAGAGAGAGAGAGAGAGAGAGAGAGAGAGAGAGAGAGGTGGGTGGGAGAAAGGATTGAAGAACAGAAAATGAGAATCTGAATCAGCAAAGAAGAAAAAAACAAGCAAAAACAAGCAAACAAAAAACAAAAACGGGCAGTAAGGTCAGCGCCAAGCCCTTCACCACCCAAACTGTCGTCTGCTCTGTACATAGGGATGACACGCCTGGCAGAGAGAGTCGAATAAAACAAGAAAATAAATGTATAACAAGGCTAGGCAAGGCAAGAAAATAAATAAATGGAAAACTAGGCTAGGCCATCAGCTGCAGGCTGCAGGGTCAGCAGTACAGGACATAACAAGCTCCTCAGCTGTTCCGGACAATCCCCCCTCCCCCCACCTGTACTGGCTGTCAGCACTGTACTGTACCTACAGCTCTGCTCTGTTATGACGGCTGCTCCACCCGAGCTGAATAGAATGCCAGCAGGACAAGCTGTCAGGACAGGGCAGAGAAATGCCACTGACGCCGTGAGAGAGAGAGAGAGAGAGGAGAGAGAGAGAGAGAGAGAGAGAGAGAGAGAGAGAGAGAGAGAGAGAGAGAGAGAGAGAGACAGACAGACAGACAGACAGACAGACACAGAGAGAGAGAGAGACAGAGACAGAGAGAGAGAGACAGACAGACAGACAGAGACAGAGAGAGAGAGAGAGAGACAGACAGACAGACAGACAGACAGAGAGGAGGGTGGTGGTAGTGGTGGCAGGAAGAGCAGAGTAAGAAGGGTGAGGCAGGAAGTGAGGAGGTTGGGAGTGATATGAGGGTGGGGGAGTTACTGGGTTTGGGGGAGGGGAGGGGTGGGTGGGGGTAGGGTAAAAGAAGTTAGTGTTTGTTTAGGCCAGACTCGTTGTCCATGCTTGAGTGACTGTCAGAGCTGTGGGAGAGGAGGAATTGTCGTTCCTTGACTTTACCATGTCACTGGATACAGTTGGTTGACCAGGAAGGCACCCCCCAAATCCCCAGCCACTGGTGTTGAAAATGTCGCCTTTTATTTTTAACTCGTGCTGTTGGATCCGCTAAGACTTACTACTGATACCAGAGCATAGTATTGAGCCTTTTATTTTTAACTCGTGCTGTTGGATCCGCTAAGACTTACTACTGATACCAGAGCATAGTATTGAGCCTTTTATTTTTAACTCGTGCTGTTGGATCCGCTAAGACTTACTACTGATACCAGAGCATAGTATTGAGCCTTTTATTTTTAACTCGTGCTGTTGGATCCGCTAAGACTTACTACTGATACCAGAGCATAGTATTGAGCCTTTTATTTTTAACTCGTGCTGTTGGATCCGCTAAGACTTACTACTGATACCAGAGCATAGTATTGAGCCTTTTATTTTTAACTCGTGCTGTTGGATCCCTAAGACTTACTACTGATACCAGAGCATAGTATTGAGCCTTTTATTTTTAACTCGTGCTGTTGGATCCGCTAAGACTTACTACTGATACCAGAGCATAGTATTGAGCCTTTTATTTTTTAACTCCTGCTGTTGGATCCGCTAAGACTTACTACTGATACCAGAGCATAGTATTGAGCCTTTTATTTTTAACTCGTGCTGTTGGATCTGCTAAGACTTACTACTGATACCAGAGCATAGTATTGAGCCTTTTATTTTTAACTCGTGCTGTTGGATCCGCTAAGACTTACTACTGATACCAGAGCATAGTATTGAGCCTTTTATTTTTAACTCGTGCTGTTGGATCCGCTAAGACTTACTACTGATACCAGAGCATAGTATTGAGCCTTTTATTTTTAACTCGTGCTGTTGGATCCGCTAAGACTTACTACTGATACCAGAGCATAGTATTGAGCCTTTTATTTTTAACTCGTGCTGTTGGATCCGCTAAGACTTACTACTGATACCAGAGCATAGTATTGAGCCTTTTATTTTTAACTCGTGCTGTTGGATCCGCTAAGACTTACTACTGATACCAGAGCATAGTATTGAGCCTTTTATTTTTAACTCGTGCTGTTGGATCCGCTAAGACTTACTACTGATACCAGAGAGCATAGTATTGAGCCTTTTATTTTTAACTCGTGCTGTTGGATCCGCTAAGACTTACTACTGATACCAGAGCATAGTATTGAGCCTTTTATTTTTAACTCGTGCTGTTGGATCCGCTAAGACTTACTACTGATACCAGAGCATAGTATTGAGCCTTTTATTTTTAACTCGTGCTGTTGGATCCGCTAAGACTTACTACTGATACCAGAGCATAGTATTGAGCCTTTTATTTTTAACTCGTGCTGTTGGATCCGCTAAGACTTACTACTGATACCAGAGCATAGTATTGAGCCTTTTATTTTTAACTCGTGCTGTTGGATCCGCTAAGACTTACTACTGATACCAGAGCATAGTATTGAGCCTTTTATTTTTAACTCGTGCTGTTGGATCCGCTAAGACTTACTACTGATACCAGAGCATAGTATTGAGCCTTTTATTTTTAACTCGTGCTGTTGGATCCGCTAAGACTTACTACTGATACCAGAGCATAGTATTGAGCCTTTTATTTTTAACTCGTGCTGTTGGATCCGCTAAGACTTACTACTGATACCAGAGCATAGTATTGAGCCTTTTATTTTTAACTCGTGCTGTTGGATCCGCTAAGACTTACTACTGATACCAGAGCATAGTATTGAGCCTTTTATTTTTAACTCGTGCTGTTGGATCCGCTAAGACTTACTACTGATACCAGAGCATAGTATTGAGCCTTTTTTTTTAACTCGTGCTATTGGATCCGCTAAGACTTACTACTGATACCAGAGCATAGTATTGAGCCTTTTATTTTTAACTCGTGCTGTTGGATCCGCTAAGACTTACTACTGATACCAGAGCATAGTATTGAGCCTTTTATTTTTAACTCGTGCTGTTGGATCCGCTAAGACTTACTACTGATACCAGAGCATAGTATTGAGCCTTTTATTTTTAACTCGTGCTGTTGGATCCGCTAAGACTTACTACTGATACCAGAGCATAGTATTGAGCCTTTTATTTTTAACTCGTGCTGTTGGATCCGCTAAGACTTACTACTGATACCAGAGAGCATAGTATTGAGCCTTTTATTTTTAACTCGTGCTGTTGGATCCGCTAAGACTTACTACTGATACCAGAGCATAGTATTGAGCCTTTTATTTTTAACTCGTGCTGTTGGATCCGCTAAGACTTACTACTGATACCAGAGCATAGTATTGAGCCTTTTTATTTTTAACTCGTGCTGTTGGATCCGCTAAGACTTACTACTGATACCAGAGCATAGTATTGAGCCTTTTCATGTTTACCCCTTGAATTGCAGGCTGTGTTCTCAGATGAAACAGGTACAGCACATTTGTCATGCCCTTCTTAGTGTTTGTAACATATTGCAACGTGTCAGCGTGTTTTATACATTCTTCAGTATCCAAAAGAAAAAAGAAAGAAACTGCAATGGATCAAAAACAACAGCAACAACAAAACAGCGAATGTGCCTCCCCTCCACCCCAACCTCCCCCAAAACAGCAACCCCCCCCCCCCCAACTAAACAAAACAACTCCCCCCCAAAGACAACAGCAACAACAACAAACAAACAAACAACCCCCCCCCCAACAAAATCATACAGATAGTTCCTTTAAGGTAGTAAAGGTAAAGGTGTCCCATAACCTTTGTTGTCGTAGGTGAGCAAGGCATCAGAGACCTCAGCTTTTATTTTATTTTTATTGTATTTTATTTTATACCACTTTATTTCACAGCAGGTTTCTCTGCGTGAAAGGGGCCAGCATATTGAGGGCGGCGCCCATCTCCTCTCCCTCCCTGCTTTACCTTCCCTGGCCCTTAAGAGGGCAGGTACCCATTTACAGCTGGGTGAACTGGGGGATTGTACTGAAGCCAAGGCGCGCAAACGGTCATCCCTCCACTTGGTAACCATGCTCGAAGCTGCTTAACATTGGCTGGGGGAAAGCGAGCGCTCTGACCACCGTGCTTTCCCCATCCCCTATACCAGCCATTTATTATCAAACGATCTGAATCATTTCACGTGTTACAAGTCAAAGACCAATCCTTTCAACTTGTGCCGTAAGACGGAGGGAGGCACACACTGACCACTGGCCGAGGCAGGAACATTGGCTGCTGTGTACTGTATAAATACACCCACTGTCAGGCTGTTTATTGCCGCGTGCCGTGCCTTGTTATTGACGCCCACGTGTAGCCATACCGTATGCAAGAATGTGCCATTCCTTCTCATTGACGCCCATGTGTAGCTATACTGTAACACTGACGCCCACACGTTGTCATACTGTGACAAGGTGCCATGCCTAGTCATTGACATCCAGTGTGTGTGTGTGTGTGTGTGTGCGTGCGTGCGTGCGTGCATGTGTGTGTGTAATCATACACACACACACACACTTATATATATATATATATATATAATATATATATATATATATATATATATATATATATATATATATTATATATATATATATATATGTGTGTGTGTGTGTGTGTGTGTGTGTATGTATGTATATATATGTGTGTGTATATATATGTATGTGTGTATATATATATGAACCGAGGCCTCGCGTGCGAACGGACACAGAACATCTTGCGCACACGTGAAAACCCTGTTCTGCCTTTTGGAAGAGCAGGCCATTGTGTGCCGGTAGGAGGGGATGACAAAATTATATTAAAAAAAAAACACCAGCAGGCACACAGGTGTCCTGTTTAGACACCATCCCTGAGGAAAACTTGGGGAGTTGGAGTCCCTAGGGCGGCTCGGGGCTGTATCTATCTATCTATCTATCTATCTATCTATCTATCTATCTATCTCTCTATCTCTCTATCTATCTATCTATCTATCTATCTATCTATCTATCTATCTATCTATCTATCTATCTATCTATCTATCTATCTGTCTGTCTGTCTGTCTGTCTGTCTGTCTGTCTGTCTGTCTGTCTGTCTGTCTGTCTGTCTATCTATCTATCTATCTATCTATCTATCTAAAATAATGGGTTGGCGCTGCACTAATGGCGACGTGTTCTCCACGGGGAGAGCAGCCCTAACTTCACGCAGAGAAATGTGCTGTGACATAAAGTGGTTTAGAATAAATAAAATAATAAGATAATATATAAATTATAAAAAGTGTCCCAGTATAAGATGAAACTCCCGTCACTGCCGGTACCTGTCACAGGGGCGAACCCTGGAGCCAAACTCTTGTTCGGTCAGGACAAAGGCAGTAACCTCGCTAAAAAAAAAGAAAAAAGAAAAAGCCTAATATGCTGCCAATGAAATATGTTATTTTCTAGGGTTTTTTCCTCTTGTTAATTGAATCTTTGATCAATAATTTTCAAAATAATGGAGAGAAGTTGTAACTGGTTACCTGCACTTTCACCACTACTTTCTTTCTGAATAATGACTATATTCCAAGTAGCATGTTTTGGCTAGGTTGAGCTTTGTTGCATGCTGGGCACATTCTCGTCCTCCTTGCCACTCCCAACCAACCGTAGCTGCCTGTTCTTTTGAAACAACTGGTTTGTGTGGCTGTGATCACGGTGCTGTGACCATGTTGGTGTGCACAGCAGGGAAGGAGCAGACAGACAGACAGACAGACCAGCTCGCTACAGAGGCAGCAACACACAGGCTAATTGGGATCAAAACATGCACGGCAAACAGCCGCAGACAGGAAAATAGACAAGTAGTCAGTGCAGCAACACCAGGAGATGTGGCAACAAGTGCACTTCGTTATCATCAGTGTCATCTTACAGCTGATCATCATCATCATCATCATCATCATCATGATCCTCCTCCATCTTCTCCTCCTCCTCCTTCTCACCAGAGGCAGAGAGGGCAGGAGCCGTCATAACAAGGGCTGCTGGTAGGTAAATATTTTCCAACTGTCTCATGGTCACTCACTCTTTCTTGCCAGCTCCCCACGACCTCAGTACAAAGTCTTTGT
>CM060337.1:1742709-1745209 GCA_030674155.1 Stramonita haemastoma
TGATGACGATGATGATGATGATGAAGATGATGATGATGATGATGATGATGATGATGATGATGATGACGACGACGACAACGACAACGACGACGACGACGACGACGACGACGACGATGATGATGGTGATGATTGTGATGATGATGAGGACGACAACGGCGACAATGATGATGATGATGATGATGATGATGATGATGATGATGTGATGTGATGACGATGATGACGATGATGATGATGGTGATGATGATGATGGTGATGATGATGATGATGATGATGATGATGGTGATGATGATGGGTGTGCAGACGGCGGATTCCTCCATGATGTGGATGGAGATGTACAACCACTACGGCCCCAACATGTGGAATCCTGTCTCCGGCATCAAGGGCTATCTGGCCATGGGTACGTCTGTCTGTCTGTCTGTCTGTCTGTCTGTCTGTCTGTCTGTCTGTCTGTCTGTCTGTCTGTCTGTCTGTCTGTCTGTCTGTCTATCTGGCTGGCTGGCTGTCTGTCTATCTGTATGTATGTATGTATGTATGTCTGTCTGTCTGTCTGTCTGTCTGTCTGTCTGTCTGTCTGTCTGTCTGTCTGTCTGTCTGTCTGTTTGTATATAATTATGTACACGTACATCACGGACTGACAAGATGACTGTCTGGCTGCTGGGGTGCATGGCTATATAGGTGGGCAGGCAAACGGGTAGAAGGGCGGGAGGTATGTTGAAAGTTAGGGTGGGCGTTGGGCACGGTTGGTTTAGTTAGTTGTTTGACTGAATGGGGGATCGGCTGGATTGGTGCATGGGTGGATGTTTGGGGAGGGGGGAGGATGATTGAGTGGGTGCGTGGATAGAAAGTGGGTTGGTTGGTTGGCTTGTTGAATAAGTGGATGGACCCATGGATGTATTGAATTATTGATGAATAGTTTCATGGATGGATAGACAGCGGGAGGGATAGACAGACGTACAGACATACATGCAGACACACTGACGGAGGTAAAAGATGACGATGTTGACAGATGGAAGAGGGAGAAAATTGACAGTTAATCTCTATAACACACTGACTGGCCAGCAGCTAGACGAAAATGACCCCAACTCAATTCACTTTTTCCTTTTTATTCCTCCAGACACACAGACGCTGGGCCCCAAATGGGCGGGGGGCGTGACCCCCGTGTACCCGGGGTGGAGTGACCCCAGCTCCTGTACAGCTCCCCCCAGCAGCCCCCTGACCTCCACCCGTCCTGCGGGGCCCCGGGCCCTCACCGGCCTGACCTGCCCCCCGGGGCCTACCCGCCCTCCTACCAGCAGTGCTCGCCCCTGGAGGGCACTAACTGACGTCACAAGTCCTGGAGGGCACTAGCTGACGTCACAAGTCCTGGAGGGCACCAACTGACGTCACGAGTCCTGGAGGGCATTAACTGACGTCACAAGTCCTGGAGGGCACTGACCGACGTCACAAATCCTGGGTGTTAGCTGACGTCACAAGTCACGGAGGGCACTAACTGAAGTCACATGTCCTGGGCACTGACTGACGTCACATGTCCTGGGCACTGTCTGACGTCACATATCCTCGGCACTGATTGACGTCACAAGTCCTGGAGGGCACTGACTGACGTCACAAGTCCTGGGCACCTTGAGAAGGAACATCGTCTGGGAATGAAGGACTGGGAACTTCTGATGTCATCTGGTGTATAGATCATCGCCTTGATAGTCCTGAAACACAAAACAAAACAGTGCCTGGATTGTGAGACAAAGAATTGACAAAGTGTGATGCTCGGTCGTGGTGAATTTTTTTTCATGAAACGTTGCTCATTTTGGTGCTACTCTGCTCCAGATTTTGTTGTGTGTGTGTGTGAGTGTGTGAGTGTTGTGCCGCTCTGTCTTCAGTATGTTGGGGGGTTAACTTCCCATCAGCATCTCACCAGGAGACACTGGTTCCTGACATATTTGCTCATCTCCACTTCTGCAGAACAATACTGACAACACCCCCTGCCTTTAGCGTACAGGTGGATAATGGTGCAGACTATATGCTGAGATCTGTCTAGCCGCTTGGAGGGCCATCAGCAAAGACGACCGGCCCCGAAGTGAAGGCAGTGTGCAGTGATGATGCCTGGTTCTCGCTTCACGGCTAAAGAGCTGTTTGTGGAAGGCACGTGTTGCTGACTGTCTGTGTGAGAGGACTCTGCCTTACCCGGCCTTTCTGTCATTTGGAGTTAACATCGTTGCCAGGATCTTGTCTCCACATCACTATCAACGACAGTTTTTTTGAAAGCACCAGCAGGGACGAAAAATTAAAGATCTAGAAACAAACAGAAAAAAGAAACCAGGTGGTGCCACGTTGTCTGCACTGTGTAGGGTGTTGTGGAGTTGGCAGTATAGTGTTGCTGTAAGGATGTCAGTAATGCAGGAATGCTTTCATGTTCATACTGGTAATATGTGTATTACAATAACAACAAGATTGATAGCAGCAGCAGCGACAACAACAACAACTAATCACACAGCACAGCACAGCA
>CM060337.1:1750209-1769458 GCA_030674155.1 Stramonita haemastoma
TTCATTACTTTACTATTTTTTGTGGCGAATGTGGTTTGCTGCATATGGAGAAAAGTGATCACACTGGCAAAGGGAGAAAAAAGCAACTGAAATCTCACAAGGAACAAATTTGAATACTAGGTTGTCACTGTTTCTTGTCTAATAACGAACTTCTTTTATATATTTATTGATATTTCATTTTATGCCTCTTTATGTTACAGCAGATTTCTTTGAGTGAAATTCGGGCTGCTCTCCCTCCCCGGGGAGAGCGCGTCGCCACAAGTGCAGCGCCTAATTATTATTATTATTATTATTATTATTATTATTATTATTATTATTATTATTATTATTATTATTATTATTATTAATATTATTTTTTTTTCTGTCTACAACTGTATTTGTTTCCCTTAGGACAGCATTTAAGTCACATTTCATTTTGTATTTCACTTGACAGAATGTTTTGGGTGTGAACAGTCTGTCCAATGTGTGATGATAATTTGAACAATATTGTGTATCCTACTCGTGCCTTACTGTGTCTTACTGTGGCTGGTGACTTTGTTGTTGAGTTTATGTTGTTTGTTTGTTTATGTTTGTTTTGTCATCAATATTTGTTACTTTGTGTTGGTTTGTAAATTTGTTGTTTCTGCCTTTGTCTTTGTTTATTTTTTTTTGGTTTATTTTTTTAACTGTTCATGTCATGTTTTACAAAACAACACAAACACGTTTCGCTGCTTTTTGTGAGTGTGTGTTTTTGGTGTGTGTGTATTCTTGTTTAGTTGTATTTATGTTGGAAATATGTTCATGGAAAAGATTGATTTTGATGATAATCATGATGATGATGATGATGATAATTATGATGATGTCTATGGTGCTACCAATTTCTACATATTAATTTATTAATAAACTTTAATGTTCATTTATTTGGTCTTTTGCATGTTCTATGATTTATCTTTTCATTCATTCATTCATTCGCTCGTTCATTTCTTTACTTACTTATTCATCTATCAGTTTGTTTATGTATGTTAGCTTTTGTATGTCAGAATTTTGTGTAAATGATGACGATAATGATGATATCAATGCATAAGTAGCACATTCTATCTATTTGTTTTTGTTAATATATCTATTTCGCGTTCGTTCAATCATTAATTCTATTTATTTCTCATTTACTCATTTATTCACATGAAAAAGACACCACGTTGTGCCTTTGATACAAACGAGCATCGAATAATTATTGGGATTGAATTCTTCAGAAAATTTATAGCAGTTATGTCAGCGAATGTGACTCAGTATGATTTTACTCCATTGATGTAAGATGTACAGAATTACATTTTTACATTGTGTTGTGCTTCCTAAAACGATTTTATATATTATTTTTCTTTTCTTTTTTTTCGTTCTTTTTTTTTTTTTTTCAAATATCGTGGAGACAAGGACACAGTGTACTATATTCCTGGAAAGGATTTTTTGTAATAAAGACAACAGTTTGCACAGAAGAGCTTATGTGTGTGTGTGTGTGTGTGTGTGTGTGTGTGTGTGTGTGTGTGTGTGTGTGTGTGTGTGTGTGTGTGTTGTGTGCGATGTGGTGTGTGTGTGTGTGTGTGTGTGTGTGTGTGTGTGTGTGTGTGTGTGTGTGTGTGTGTGTGTGGTGTGGTGTGTGTTGTCAAGTCAAATTTTTATTTCCAGATGGTGCATTGAATAAGCATTGATTTGCTTTTTTTCATCAAGCCATCTATCTCAGGAAAAAAAAACCACCACAACAAAACAAAAGCAAAAAACCCATAACAAACAACAACCCCCCCAAAACATTTCACCAGCATTAATTAACTCACATGATTTCAACAGCCTTAAAGATAAAATAATATGCCAAAAGATAATACAAGCAACAACAACAAAACAACCAAAAACCCCCACTCAAAAGTCACAACACACACACACACACACACACACACACACACACCACACACACACACACACACACAACACACACTCTCTCTCTCTCTCCCTCTCTCTCCTCATCTCTCTCTCTCCTCTCCTCCTCCTCTCTCTCTCTCTCTCCTCTCTCTCTCTCTCTCTCTCTCACTCTCTCATCTCTCTCTCTCTCTCTCTCTCTCTCTCTTACACACACACACACACACACACACACACACACACACACACACACACACACACACTCTCTCTCTCTCTCTCTCTCTCTCTCCTCTCTCTCTCTCTCTCTCTCTCTCTCTCTCTCACACACACACACAAAACAGAACAAAACACCAACAACACTTAAAAAAAAATGAAAAAAATACCCACAGCAAATTTTAAAAACAGCACACAAAACCAACAAAAAACCCCAACCCCCACACCCCTAACCCCAATCCCCCCCCTAGCAAACCCCCCCAGAAAACTTATGAAAAAAAGCAACAAACAAGCAAAAACCAAAACCAACAGAAGAAACTGACAAACCAAATCACCCCCCTCCTACCCAAAAGGAGACGGGGTGGGGGTGGGGGGGGGGGGGGGGGGGGGGGGGGGGGGGGGGGGGGGGGAGGGGGGGGAGAGGGGATTAAATCCTGATACCTAATTCTAGACGGGAGAGGAGACCACACCAAAGAACGGTAATTCGGGATGGAAAAGAAAGGAACATCCATCAGTCTATAAAATACATTATCATGATAGTTCTTAAAATCAAAGAACTAGGAGTGTCTGTCAAAGAACAAAAGAAATGTTTCACTCAAGAAAATGAAACAGAGATGATACTGATGAAAGAGAGATCATTTCAATGTAATCAGGATTATTTCTATGTTAACCTCCGCCCCAACTATTTTATTTATGTTTATATTAACAGAGATCTTTTTTTTTGTTGTTGGTCAGTGATAGAGTCTATCCTTAAAAAAGCCGCGCGCGAACACGTATACACACACGCGCGCGCGCGCCACGCACGCATGCACGCAAACCAGAACATGTAAAATAACAACAAAAAGAACATATTTTTTTCCCACTTCAATGAATTAATGTTGAAACTGCTTTGAGCATATTGATTGAATTTCAGTTTCTCTGCCAACGACAATCACTCCACTTTTTTTCTTTTTTCTTTTTGCTGCTTCCTCAGAACCCATCGGATGCATTCAGCTCTGATATTGGTTTTGAACAAACATGGTATCATTTATCTATTTGTTATGATCCTTTATCATATGTGTACACAACAGAGCAACACCAAGCTAGAGGCTTATAATGTGCTCAACAGCAATAACAATCTCAGTCTTTTTTACATTTGGCAGCTGGTAGACATCAAGCTGGTTGCAGAATCTTCAGTTGTGCCCCCACGGTCCACGGGACTACGGGACAGGTGAAGGTGAAGGTGAAGACATCAAGTTGTTCAAACTGTAAAAGTGGATAAAAAAAACTCAAACCAAAACAAAACATCAGTTTACAAAAGATAACACTAGTTTATAAACTATCCCTTTAAAAGTCACTGAACATAAAACATATTGCAAGGGAAAGGTAAGAACAATGTTGAAAAAATATATAAAAAAACACATGGACCCCCCCCCCCCCCCCCCCCAGACAGTTTTGAAAGAACGGGATGTGATCAATAGATAAGAGGATCTGCCTGTACATTTATTTATTTATTTATTTATTTATTTATTTATTTATTTATTTATTTATTCATTTATTTATTTATGTACTTGTTTATTTTATTCATTTGTTTCTTTATTCTTTTACTTCGAGGATAATGGAATAAGCACTCATATGCTTTTTTTTTAACATCCATTCCCCGTGTGTATGCAGTTTTGTAAATTTTCTCATCCGTTCCCACCGGCACACAATGGCGTACTCTTCCAAAAAGCGGAACAGGTTTTAACGGGTGCGCAAGATATTTCGCGTGCGTTCACAGACGCGACTTCAGTTTATAGTCTCATTCAAGGGCTTTTTTTTAGGGGGGGGGGGGGGGGGAGGAAGTGGAGTCAGCACTGATGTTAACTCACAGAGAAAAAAAATCCTCTCTCGAACGAGATATTCGAACCAGGGTCAGCAGATCACGAGCGCGTCACTTCTGACCACCAGGCTACTCCTCCCCCTTCTCCCCCCCCCCCCCCCCCCCCCCCCCCTAAGAAGCTGTGAGGCAGGGTCACATCAAAGGCAAGGCCCCCCCCAGCAGACCCTGCCCCCTGTTACACTGTAAACACCCCCTCCCCGCCCTCCGCCTCCTGCTCTGTCTTTGATGACGTAATGACAACATGACGTCATGGCGGGCCCTTACCGCGCCATCGCTCTGCATGATTAGTGAGTCTGCACAGAGAGAGAGAGGAGAGAGAGAGAGAAGAGAGAGAGAGAGTGAGAGAAGAGAGAGAGAGAGAGGAGAGGAAGATGAGAGAGAGAGAGGTGAGGAGAGAGAGAGAGGTGGGGTGGGGGTGTGGGGGTGGGGGGTGGAGAGAAAATGGAAGTGGAGAAGTTGTACGCTATGGGGTATGTCTTTCCTGTCCATACCCCCCACCCCTCTCTCTGTGTCTATCTGTCTGTGAGTCTGTCTCTCTCGTTCTGTCTGTCTGTCTCTGTCTCTGTCTGTCTGTCTGCCTTCTGTCTGTCTGTCTGTCTGTCTGTCTGTCTGTCTGTCTGTCTGTCTGTCTGTCTCTCTCTCTCTCTCTCTCTCTCTCTCTCTCTCTCTCTCTCTCTCTCTCTCTCTCTTCTCTCTCTCTCTTCTCTCTCTCTCTCTCTCTCTCTCTCTCCTCTCTCACACACACACACACACACAACACACACACACACACACACAAACTTTGTTTCTGTTTTTTAAAACCTCCAATTTCTCCTATGCCTTCCTCTTCTACGTTTCTAGACCATCATCAGATCTACAGACAGTGTGCATAAGGGGGTGGGGGCTGAGGTAGAGTGAAGGACGAACCTCTGAACAGCGGTCATTTCATTCATCGTGTGTCTATCCTTGAAGGCTTTTCTACATTGTCTACTCTTCTCAGTCAAGCGCAAAAAGTTAATAACATCTAAGAAACCATGATGTAAAACAGCAACAACAACATCAACATCAACAACAACAAACAACCATACAACAGTATGGAATTCAATCAACTCAATCTCCGAAGTCGGAATACAGCTATCTAAATGGTGATGGTGGTGGTGATGGTGGTGGTGGTGGTGGTGGTGGTGATGGTGTGTGTGTGGGGGGGGGGGGGGGGGAGGGAACGGTTCGCATCCTGCATACATCTCACCATTGGTGGACCTCAGAGCTCTAGCCAAGGAACGAAAAAAACACACAAAAAACCCTCATCAATTCCTAACAATTATTTAGACTATATTAACATTGTAATTAATCACGGAATTAAAAAAAAAATACAGCAGATAAAATGTCATGAGCTGAGAGATTTTAAAACTTGACGTTCTTTACTTTATGACGTATTCTGTCGATGAAAAGTTAGTGTCCTCCTTAAAAAACCACACCATTGTCTTTATTTAGCCTATTGGCAAGTTTCTGCCTCAAGAGAATTTCTGACTGTTCTGTTCATTCTGACGGGTCGTTAGCTCAGGAATGTCTGGAGTTTCTGGGTGTCTGGAATGTTTTCTGGCCTTTTCTTTGTTTGCCGGTGTGGCTAGAAGAGGGCATCAAGCTATTGACTCAAGAAGCAGCTTGTATCAGTGGAGAAGTGAAGAATGTGATTAAGGAAGTGATTATTAATCAATCTGGCTTGTGATCAGAGAGAATAATCGCAGTGCAGTAGCAAAAGATCTACTTTGTTTATTGATAAAAACAACCCTTTGTCGTCGTCGTTGTCGTCCTATCGAAAGCTCAGGTGGCAACTATTGTATTCTATCGTATGAGTGAAAAAAACACACAAACACACACACAACACCACTCCCCATCATCTGTCCAACAGGTATAATCAATCACGTTCTGGTAAGGGGCGGGGTGATGGGGTGGGTAGTGGGGATACATTTTGAGGCATAAGGGAGGCAACCAGGTAAGTCAAGTTACAAACTGGAGAAACACATAGTGCATTCCCCTGACTGTCCCCCCCCCCCCCCCCCCCCCCCCCCCCCCCCCCCCCCCCTTTCCCCGTACCCTAAGGACAAAGTTATAAACTTGACACTCTGTCGTCCTAACTCATTCTGATCTTTATCTCCTTTCTTTTTGTGTCTTTATCTCTGTCTGTCTCTGATCTGATTTAATTTGATTGAATCTCTCTCTTCTCTCTCTCTCTCTCTCTTCTCTCTCTCTCTCTCTCTCTCTCTCTCTCTCTCTCTCTCTCTCTCTCTCTCTCTCTCTCTCTCTCTCTCTCCTCTCTCTCTCTCTCTCTCTTCCACTTTCACATTATATACTATCTGAAAACTTGTCATTATATAGAAATGCTTAGGGCTCTTATTTTAAATTTGAAATCTTATTCTTGTCGTCTAAATCAGAACGGGCTCTGATTGTTTGTTAGTTTGTTTGGTTGTTGTTGTTGTTTTTTTTTCTTCTCTTTGCTTGTTTTTTTCCACTCACATATATGTTACGCCTTTCTAGACTTTTTAAACTCATGTTTTTGAACACGTCTTGAAAAATGCTGTGTTTGGGTCGATACATCATAATGTTGTTGATTAAAAAAAAAAAATGTTTGCTGTTAGGGCTTTTGGGGGGCTATTTTTTTCTTCTTTTCCTTCATAATTTTGTTTTAAGTAAAGATTTGAGAAAATGTTTGTATATATTTGTTTGTTTTTTTTTAATAGGTTGGGTTGCTCTCTTCTTTGCCGTCTCCCCTCAATTTTAATCTATTTGATTTACATATTTATAATTAGTGTATATGACTTGACATTACTATTCGGGTCAGTTAGGGACTATGTGTTTGTTGAATACATACTTATCCCTTTAAAAAAAAGATTATCAATGTATCCAGTGGAGATTATGCCTTTGTTGAATGTATACCTGTTTCTTTTTGAAAATCGTAAGTTGAACTTGAATTGTTGGTGATGGTGGTTTTGTTTTTCTTTTGTTTTATTTTTGTTGTTGGATTGCTGTGTGGTGTGTGTGTGTGTTGTGTGTGTGTGTGTGTGTGTGTGTGTGTGTGTGTGTGTGTGTGTGTGTGTGTGTGTGTGTGTGTGTGTGTGTGTGTGTGTGTGTGTGTGTGTGTGTTTGGAGGGGGGGGTGCTGTTCCCTAATCAGGGCAAGGGCCGGATGAAAAAAAGTATTTGAAAATTTACTCTATTACCCTTGAAAAATAAAGATCATTCATTCATTCATTCATTCATTCATTCATTCATTCATTCATTCATTCATTTATTCATTACCTCTCTCTGTTGGCCACCGAAGTTTCATCCATGTGCATGAAGGGAGACAATCACATGAGGGGAAGGAAAACTTCTAAACAAGGAGTCTATGATAGTCTCCCTTAATGGATCATTCCAAGACTTCCACAATCGTTTCTCTGTCTCTCTCTGCGTCCCGGGCTGTATGTCTGTTTGTCACTCTGTCTTTGTCCTTGTCTGTTTGTCTGTCACACACACACACACACACACACACACACACACACACACACACAACACACACACACACACACACACACACACACACACACACACACACAACAAAACACACACACACACACACACACACACACACACACACACACACACACAACACACACTCTCTCTGTCTGTCTGTCTGTCTGTCTGTCTGTCTGTCTGTCTGTCTGTCTGTCTGTCTGTCTGTCTGTCTGTCTGTCTCTCTCTCTCTCTCTCTCTCTCTCTCTCTCTCCTCTCTCTCTCTCTCTCTCTCTCTCTCTCTCTCTCTTTAAAAAAAGCCTTAACAAACAAAGGAGAATCCTTCAACCAAGTGCCTCTGTAGTTTTCTTTAATCTCTTTACCCCCCCCCCCCTAACCCCCCCAAAAACAAACAAACAAACAAACAAACAAAAACCCAGACATTAAAGAATCACTGCCGGCTGCGCTGCAAATGGATGTAAACCATTTTTGACAGAGGCTTTGAACGCAATGTTGAGAAAGATTTGTGTTCCTCCAGTCAGATTGTGTGTGTGTGTGTGTGTGTGTGTGTGTGTGTGTGTGTGTGTGTGTGTGTGTGTGTGTGTGTGTGTGTGTGTGTGTGTGTGTGGTGTGCGTGCGCGCGCGCGCGCGAGTGCGCGCGATTGTGTGGCTTATTGTTGCCGTTGCTGCTGCTGTTGCTGTTGTTGCTGCTATTGTTGTTATTGCTGCTGCTGCTGCTGTTGTTGATGTTTAGGTTAACGTTTGTTCACACTTTGTGATGTTAGACCCGAAAGAACCACATTGAAAATAAACCCCACACTTTATGAGTAACTGTAAATACCAACCACGAGAGGACCGAAACCTACACAAATAAGCAAAACTGTAGCAGAAAGAATGACATCATCGTCGTCGTCGTCGTCGTCGTCGTCGTCGTCGTCACCGTCATCATCATCATCATCATCATCATCATCATCATCATCATCATCATCATCATCATCATCATCATCATCATCATCATTAATGTTATTATCGTCGTCATTTTTATTATCATCATCATTTTGTTTAATATAACAAAACATATATCTACATCCTCCTTCAGCTATGACCCCTCCCCTACCCCAATCCCCACCCTCACCCCCCGCCCCACCCCCACCTCTAACAAGAATGATCTTCCAATTTTCCTATCCCCCCCAATAGTCAGATACCCCCCATCCTCTCTCTCTCTCTCTCTCTCTCTCTCTTCTCTCTCTCTCTCTCTCTCTCTCTCTCTCTCTCTTCTCTCTCTCTCTCTCTCTCTCTCTCTCTCTCTCTCTCTCTCTCTCCTTCCTCCCATCACAATCCTGTCCCCCCATCCCCACCCCCACCCACTGCCCTCACCCCCCAAACTGGACGAGAATAACCTTGTGACAGTTCTATTCTCTACCCCCCCAGCTGCAGCCAAAGTCAACATTGAAGTTATGAAAGGCAAACAGGCTTTGTGCTGATCATCTCTGTTCCCTTTCACAGACCGTCTGTTGCACAATCACAATCACAACAGTGTGTGTGTGTGTGTGTGTGTGTGTGTGTGTGTGTGTGTGTGTGTGTGTGTGTGTGTGTGTGTGTGTGTGTGTGTGTGTGTGTGTGTGTGTGTGTGTGTGTGTGTGTGTGTGTGTGTGTGTGTGTGTGTGTTTACCTTTCTCAGATAGCGAAATGTAAAGCAAATACGAAACGTGAACAATTCCTGTCAGTTTTTCCAGAAGAAGAACAAATTTTGCACTGGAATGGTTTGGTTTGTGCTTGAGAAGGAAAGAAGAAAAGAAGAGAAAGGACGAAAGGAGAAGGAAGGAAGGAGAAGGGGGTGGGGCAAAAATGAAAGAAGAAAAGACCCCCACCCCACCCCCCCAAAAAAAAGATAGAAAAAGATAGAAAGAGGGAACGTAAGAAAGAAAAAGGCAGAGGAAGAAAATAGAAAAGAGATGGGTCATAGAACTTTTGTCAAAAAAAAAAAAAAAAGAAAGAAGAAAAAAAGAGACAGAAAGAAGAAAGACAGGAAGAAAAAGTTGAAGAGCAGCAGCAGCAGCAACAGCTGCAACGACGACGACGACAACAAGAAGAACAACAACAACACATTAAGGAGCAAACCAAACAAAGAGAACTAGGGTAAAACAAACAAACAAACAAACAAACAAAACAAACGAAACAAAACCCGGAAGTAAAAGAAATTAAAAAAACCCGAAGAAACTAAGGAAAAAGATCATCTAAAAAATACACCAATAATGTAAATAACAAAACGGAAACGAGTTAAGTGGCAACGATGTCCTCCCAAAAAAAACAAACAAAAAAAGGAAACAACCACACCAAAAACAACAACAACAAAAACAAAAAACAACAACACCCCCCTCCCCTCAATACAAACAAAAATCAATTTTGACTTACGAGCAATATGATGCACCAGGGCAAACTGCAGGGTCCCCCCCACATGCGCGCACACAAACAAACGCACTGACAAACACCAGCGCGCGCGTGCGTGCGCGCATGCATACCACACCCCCTGCCAAAAAGGTGCCGTTTGGGGCAAAGACGGGACCCAAAGAGCCGTTTTCGGGCCCTTTCTGCCCCGACTTTTGCACGGTTACAGACCCCAAGGCACGAGGACAGTATGGCACCGTATGCATACTCCCTCCCCTACCATCTCCGACGTGTGTGGCGCCGGACTTGTGGCGACACCGAAGCCCTCAAGAGCTGAGAAAGCTAGTTTGCGGCAAGGAAATCGGGTACAGTGTACGCACCGAAAACCGAGCAGGGCGCACAGAAATAATGAAAATATACAGCAATATGATGCACCAGGGCAAACTGCAGGGTCCCCGCCACATGCGCGCACACAAACAAACGCACTGACAAACAGCAGCGCGCGCGCGCGTGCGCACATGCGTACCCACCCCCCTGCCAAAAAGGTGCGGTTTGGGGCAAAGACGGGACCCAAAGAGCCGTTTTCGGGCCCGTCCTGCCCCGACTTTTGCACGGTTACAGACCCCAAGGCACGAGGACAGTTTGGCACCGTATGCATACTCCCTCCCCTACCATCTCCGACGTGTGTGGCGCCGGACTTGTGGCGACACCGAAGCCCTCAAGAGCTGAGAAAGCTAGTTTGCGGCAAGGAAATCGGGTACAGTGTACGCACCGAAAACCAAGCAGGGCGGACAGAAATAATGACGATAATTTTTTTGGGAATAGTATTGGTTGATTACCCCCCTCCCCCTCCCCCAGTGAATACGGGGAAGTTTATTCCCCAAAAGCGAACTACAAGAATATAGGAAACTTTATTTGTAACCATAGTAAATAAGCTATCTGTGCGGATGTATGTGTGTACGTGTGTGTGTTTGATTTGAATGATTTATTCTTTTATATCGAGGATAATGGAATAAGCACTCGTGTGCTTTTTTTCATCCGGTCCCCGTGTGTATGCGGTTTTGTAAATGTCATCTGTTCCCACCGGCACACGATGGCCTACTCTTACGAAAAGCGGAACAGGATTTAACGTGTGCGCAAGGTGTTCTGCGTGCGTTCGCACACGGGGCCTCGGTTTAAAGTCTCATCCGAAGGACTTTGGGGAGAGAGGGAGTCAGCACCGATGTTAACTCCAGGAGAAAAATCTCCTCGACCGGACTCGAACCCGGGTCGTCAAATTGCCAGCGGAATGTTCTGACCACTAGGCTATCCGTTGTAATCTCTGTGTGTGTGTGTGTGTGTGTGTGTGTGTGTGTGTGTGTGTGTGTGTGTGTGTGTGTGTGTGTGTGTGTGTGTGTGCGCGCGCGCGTGTATGTGTGTGTGTGTGTGTGTGTGTGTGTGTGTGTGTGCGCGCGCGCGCGGGCGAGTCGCGCGCGAGCGTGTTCAATTGTCTAATCTAAATGCCATTTTATAAAACCAAGTGGTATGTTGTGATTTGAGTTAAGGTAGGTAAAAATGTCAGTAACATTGAAGTAGTCCTTGTGGTTAATAACAACAGTTTAAAAGCGGGATCATAAATATATTATATATCAAAACTTAACACCAGAATATGATGTGTTATTAGCTAATAAGATAAAGAACACACACATATTACTGCTTAAAAACTGCGCGTGCGCGCGCGCGCGCCTGTGTGTGTATGCGCGCACGCGTGCACGTGCGTGAGTGCGTGTGTGGCGTGCGCGTCCGCGCGTGCGTGCGTGCGTACGTGCGTGCGTTCGAATGTGCGTATGCAATTTTTTCCGTCTTTAATTCTATTTAACATTTATCTAGATACATATTAAATGGCTTTATGGCTGCTTGTGTGTATTTTGAAAATTTTCGATGTTGAAATCTAAGAATCTAGGTATTTATCAGATAGCTTTTTGATTGTATGTGTGCTTTAATATTGTGCATAGAGCTTTTTTGCATACACACGTCTGTGTGATTTAGTACCAACGTCAGTGTGTCCGTGTGTGTGGACGGGCTGTTGAGGGGGAGGGGTGGGGGTGTGGGTAGAAGTTGTGGTCAGACATTGTCTGTGCTGGGATGGAAGTCAGCAAACTACGCCTACCAGGTCTTTCTTTACAGTCAGCCACTGTTTCTGCTGACTGAAATAAGATATTCAGATATTCACAAAGTATATTCATAAGTACATTGAGCCAAAGTCGCATGTTGAAATCCGACATTCAAAATGAAATATCAATGCTTGATATTGTTCCTCTATATATCCAATATACTATGTTTTTAACCAGTTGTGTATGGCATGTATTTGATTTAATCACGGAACAGATGTTTTAAAAAATAAAAGATTTTACGTATTTTGTGCATGTATGTTTATTTCTGATAAGCACTGGAATATATCTAAACCCGTCAACTTGTTTGCGTAATTTTGATAGACTGAGTAAATTGAATATAAAGAGAGAGAGAGAGAGAGAGAGAGAGAGAGAGAGAGAGAGAGAGAGAGAGAGAGAGAGAGAGAGAGAGAGAGAGAGAGAGAGAGAGAGAGAGAGAGAGAGAGAGAGAGAGAGAGGAGAGAGAGAGAGGAGAGAGGAGAGAGAGAGAGAGAGAGGAGGGAGGGAGGGAGGGAGGGGGGAATTCTGTGTGGCACGCATCAAAGATATTGTGCATGTACTCTACACTCTACCCACAGTCATTCAGTCATAAATAGAACTCTCAATAAAGACCTAGTTTAAACAACATTTTATTCAAAGAAAATGATACATATACACACTCATGATAAAGCAGCAGCAAGCTAAAAACTATAAATGTTCTCAACAACAATGACAAGTTCAGTTTTACAAGTTTGGTCAACTTTCTTACTTTTCATCAAGTTTGGACGATATTTCTTCCAGCCTATCTGCAGTTTCTTCATTAGATAAAACGAAATTTTCGCTTTATTTCAGCTGCGAGCCGGCTACCCAATCCTAACTCCAGCCTTTTTTGCTGGAGGGGGAGGTAGGCTTTTCCCCAATGCTCTGACCAGCAGTGACACAGTGACTGACCCACCGACTTTTTTTTGCTTTTGAATTCTTCCACCATTTGAAATATCAAACCAGAATGACGTGTTCATTCCAATATGTTTTTAAACAATGGAGTGACAAAAATTTGTTTTAAAATTCTAGCCATGTTATCTTTGCAGCCAGAAAAGCAGACGCCCTAAATGCTTGCAAGTCTTAAAAAAGGAGTTGTTCAAACCTTATCTTTTTCTCAGTTGGGTAGTCAAGTGTCGGTGGTGTGTGCTCACCACTTGTGTTTAACCAACCCCCCCCCCCCCCCCAAAACCCAACCAAAAATTCAGCATTTCAAGGTAATTCCTTTTTATGCAGGGCTGTCATGAAACCCAGGAAAACTGAAAACAAGGCTGGTAACAACAAACATTTTCTGTGAATCATTTAAAGAACTTCCTCCAACTATTCCGATGGACAAAAAAAAAAGCTTTTATCATCATACATGACATCAAACAAGGTTGTAAAAAGTCTCTATCCACACCTTCCTACAATATCAGTTGGAATTTTAGAACAAGCTTAAAGGATTTCGGGCCAAAACAAAAACAACAGCAACCTTGTTTATTTCTCAATAAGTGCACAAACAAAGCAAGAAAATCACTGATAATATTTGCAACTCCAAAAGACCCCCCTCAACCCCCCTACCCCCCCCCCCCCCCTCAAAAAAAAACCAAACAAAACCCCACAACAACCCCCCCCCCAACCCCAACTTAACATGCTGACAAGTATGGTTTCTAGTTTACCCCTGTATTTAGAGAAATATTTTTGAAAGCACTTCAAGTGCAATATGTTTTAAAATGAAGCACACAAAACTCGCTTCAAATGCACTATCTCCTAAAATAATACACAGAACTCATTTTTGACCCCGGAGGTGATAAACAGGGGGAGGAGGAAGCAAACGAAGTGAAGGGCATTTAATTCCTCAACTTAAATCTACCAGGTACTATGGAAAAACCATTGTCTAAGAATTTCACAAAAAGATAAAAGGTTAAAGACATGATTTAAGCCATGCCCTTCACGTTATTATCAAGAATTGATACAGGCAACAAGCTACCCACATATACTGTCAATCTGAAGGTGAAAAAAATATGGCCATTGTTTGGAATGGGTACATGTAACTAATCCAGTCACAAAACTGCCCGGACAAAGCTCGTAAGTTTCAAGCCTCCAAAAATATTAAAACATCAATGCACCCCCCAAATAACCCCCCGAAAAAAACAAAACAACAACAACCCCATAACAAATCCAAATTAAACCAATAAACAAACAAAAAAAATCCAACACCAAACATGTAAATTTTAAAAAGCATCATGTATTTCATTCAAAAAAGGGAAATGTTTAAGTTTGGAAGAAAAAATCTAAAAAAGCTTTGTTGGTTAACACTTAACCCTATTCTACTTGTTTATCCACACACACCCCTCCACCCCCCCAAAAAAAACAACAACAAAAAAACAAAAAAACCAACAAAAAAACACACATACACAAAACACACACACAACAAGCCCCCCCCCAAAAAAAAAACAAAAAAAAACCCCAAACAAACAAAACAAACAAAAACAAAAAACAAACAAACAAAAAACCCCCACGAACCAAGCAAAGAAAACCCCCACCAACTTTAGGCTCAGTGCTTCGAATGGAGTTCATAAAAAATATATATATAAAGTAACAGTGCGGTAATGAAGTCTATGAAAATTATACAATATTCAATACAAAATGTCAAACTTATTATCGACAAGAGAAAATGGAAAAAAAAGTAAAGTGCTTTAACTACAAGACTAGCTATCCATCAGCATTCCCTGTAGGAATGCACGCTGTTCTTCACCTTGAACAACGATTCAAAGCACACACACACACACACACACACACACACACAACACACACACACACACACACACACACAACACACACACACACACACACACACACACACACACACACACACACAGAAAGACACAGACACACACAGAAAGACAGACAGACACAGAAAGACACAGACACACACATACAGACAGACACACAGACACAGACCCAGACCCAGACCCAGACCCAGACCCAGACCCCCCCCCCCCCCCACCACACACAAACACACACACACACACACACACACACACACACACACACACACACACACACACACACACACACACACACGATGTATACAAGAGTAAACAGTTTATGACCAACTAGTAGTAAAAACAACACACGCTAGACCATTTTCTAGTTTTCTACCATCCCGGTTTCATGAGAGCATAAGTAAAAGCAAGACGAAAGGCTGAACAAAACCAAACCACAATCTGTCCCCCACTACTTTATCACAATGATCTGCTAGACTACATTATTTCACAACATTTGCTACACTGGAATTTTAGAATGCCGATATTTGAAGAGAAGTTCCATACTGGCAGACAATTAGCCACAAAAGGACCTAACAGATACAGTACACAAGTGCTGATTCCATTTCCCTCAAAATAAGAAAAAAATATGTAAGTACAAAAGTAGGACAAATGCACCCCTCCCCACAATAACAAAAAACAACAACAAAAAACCCAAACAACCCCCCCCCCAAAAAAAAAAACCCACCCCCCCAAAACAAAACAAAACAACCAAACCAGGAATGGATGTAAAAATCTTTTACTTAACTCTTGCCAATCCAGTCCGATTTTTTATAGGACCTCCAACCTTTTCCCACTCATTTCTCTGAGATTTTCTCATTTTTTCATTTGTTTCCCCAGTACTTTTCCTATTCTTTAATTGCATTGTGGGGCCTCCGACTACTTTTTTCCCAACTTTACTTTTCAGATTTAATAATAATAAAAAAATCTGATAAGAGTACACTTGTGCCGACAATAGCGACCAAAGACTGCTGGAAGAGACAAGGCAAGGCAAGGCAAATTCTTTTATTCGAGGATGATAAGCACTCTTGTGCTTTTCTATATCCAGTCCCCGCCCTTATTAGGGATAAGATAAAAAAAAAAAACTCCTTAGAGATGCAGATGGAGCAGTCTATCAATGGGCTGGGAGTGCCATGACCTGGGCAATAGGCATATCTCTGACCTACAACAATGCAAACGGCATGAAAAAAAAGGTAACAGGACATACTACAAAATGTGTGCAATCTCATGCACATTATAAAACGAAAGACAAAACGTTTTCTCACAGATTTTGTAAATGATAATGGGAACATACGTTTTTTTTAAAAAAGAAGAGGTTAAAGATGTTCCCATAGCCTATGCAGTCGTTGGGGAGCGAGGTGTCAGAGACCTCAGCTTCTCTAGGAGCCAGTATCTTTAGAGGGCGGCGCCCACCTCCTCTCCTTGCTGCTTCACCTCCCCTGTCCCTAAAGAGAGCAGGTACCGTTGACTGCTGGGGGGGGGGGGGGGGGGGGGGGGAGAGAGGGAGCCAGCGCTCTGACCACTGAGCTATCCCGCGTTTACTGATGTATGACCACTGAGCTATCCGCCTTTTCTAAAGCAAGATCGGTAGAAAAAATGTACATAGACTTATTTTTTATAAGTATCATAATACTGCATTTTATATAACACTCAAATACTTCACCTCCATCCTTTCCAATAATTAGGGTGATTTAAAAAAGGTTCAATGTCAAATTAACTTAGATTTTTTTTTAACCGAACACACAAAACACAGTAATGGTGCACTGTTGATGACAAATACTTATAGTATGCCATTCTATAAAATTTGCCTGAAGCGCCTGCGCGTGCACACACACACACACATCACAACACACAACACAAAATTGATAACAATACATCACAACACATACACATCAAACACACAACACAAATCACAACACACACATTACAACACAACTCAAATCAAATCACAACACCACAACACAAATCAAAAACATCACAACACACAACAAATCACAACACACACATCACAAACACATACATCAAAACACACACAAACATCACAAAACACACACAACACACACGTCACAACATAAAACACATAACACACACATCACAACACACCACACACAACATCACATCACACAAATAACCACACAACACACACAACATCACATCAACAAATAAACACAACACACACAACACATCACAACACACAAAATCACAACACAACACACAAATCACAACACAACACACACATCACAAACACAACACGCACATCACAACACACAATCATACCACACATACCACCACACATCACACCACAACACACATCAATCCACACTACACACACCACACCATACACCACATCACAACGGACATCACAAAACAAAACACCCCCCCCATCCCACCCCAACAAAAACACCACACACAACACCCCCTCCCCCCACACGACTGCCCCCCCCCTCCTTACTGACCTGAACAAGTAACTTTCTACCCCTCTCTATACTGATAGCACACCCCTTTTCTGCAATGCAAACATCTCCCAAAATAATTCCCCAATTATTCAACAATGCATTCTCAAATCAGCCTTACCTATTCTGCTTTTACTTTACATAGTTATATATAATATATGCACCCCACCCCTTCAAATAATTTTTCAATCCTGCATTCTAAAACCAGCACGCGGCACCTTTTGCCTAAAATGCTCCGCACTTAAACACCCCTCCCCCACCAACCTGAATAGAAACTTAATCCCCCTACCCCCATCCTGAATCATTACACCTCTTCCCCTTCCAGCTCTGTACGGGAACATTCCAACACCCTCCGGCCTCCCTCCCTCCTAGCATCCTTTTCCCTAAAATTCTAGCACCCCTCCTCCCACTAACCCCAAAGACAAAAATTAATGTTTAGCCAGTGTGTCAGCACACACCGTTTTATCTACCTGCCTTTTGTGTCCACATGTGGGGCCAGGGTTAGGGTTGAAAAAATAGAGTTAGGGTTTAGAGTTAGTGTTAAAAGAGAACAGCATGCAAGGGTTTGTCTGTCAGCTGGTCGGTCTGAATGTTAGAACGCATGTGGACACAATAAGCACACAGGTAGACAAATGGTATGCTGCTGTAGACACTGGTACGTAGCTCATAGCATGGAGCTTTAAATCAATCATCTTGGGCTACGGGCTGTCAGACTTCAATGTCGGCAAATTTCCTGTTTTGCTATTGTTTTGCTATTTCCCGAAAGTCATTCGAATACAACTATAAACTGAGGTCCTGCGTGTGAACTCACACAGAACATCTTACGCACACGTTAAAACCTGTTCTACCTTTCGGAAGGGCAGACAATTCTGAGCCAGGTGGAATCGATGACAACACAAAACTACACCAGTGATGAATGAAAGAAAAAACACTCGAGGCTTATTTGTTTGCCGGGAAAAAAATAAATAGATAAAATGATTTATCCCGGAACATTTTGAACAAGCTACACCCTTTAAAAAAAGATCCCCAAAAAAAATATTAAAAAAAAAAAATCTGGCAGCCCCCCTTTTTCTATCCCCCCTCCTAAAATGTTTCCCCCCCCTCTTTAAACACCCCCCTTGCCCTTTTGGGCCCCCCTTCCAACCCTATATTTTAGGTATATCTCTGTGTTTTTGCGTTGAAGCTTTTAAAAAAAAAAACACCACAAACCCCACAAACCCCCAAAACACAACACACAACACACCCAACACCACACAAAAACCCAAACAACACAAACAAAAAACCCAACCACAAAACCCAACCACAAACCCCCAACACCACAACCACCCCACCCCCCCCCCATCCCCCCGAACCCCAAACACACTAGAAAACCCAAACAGCACACCCCAGCACACTAAAACAAAAAAGACACTGAACACAACACAGCACCACAGACACAAACACAACAACACATAAACACAAAACCGCCCTCACAGCAACTGAAAACAACACGGGACACTAAAACACTAGAAACAACACAGCACACTAAACACAACACAGCCCCCTAAAAAACACTGAACACAACACCCCGCACATGAAAAAAAACAGCCACCACAAACTAGAACAAACACGCACAGCACGACACCAAGCAATAAACCAACACAGCACACCACACTATAGAAAAACACACAGCAAAAATAGAAAACAACAAGGACAGACATACATATACATACCCCACTGATTTGTGACAGAAAATCCCTTTTCATAAATCATACATAAATTTTTGGTTTTTAAAAAGCGTACCCTATATTCAATTTAGACACTACATTTTTTTAGCACACTATTTCAAATTTTGCCCCCTACTATTTAATTTAGCAACTAAATTCAAAATTAGCCCCTCTATTCAAATTTTGCCACTACATTAAATTTTAAAACACCTCATTTAATTTTGCAAATATATTTAAATTTTTGCACATTTTTCTATTCAATTTTCACCTACTATTTATTTAGTCATACTATTAATTAG
>CM060337.1:1769558-1782058 GCA_030674155.1 Stramonita haemastoma
AAAGCAAAACAAACAAAAGAAAAGCCAACACACAGCCACAGCCACAGCCACAGCCAGCCAAACAGACAGACAGACAGACAGACAGACAGAGACAGAGACAGAGACACACACACACACACACACACACACACACACACACACACACACACACACACACACACACACACACACACGCACACACACACACACACCCTACCGACTCCCCCTCCCCTCCCCACACCAAAGATTTATACAATCATATAACCGGGAAATAGCATACAGGCCCTACAACAGGTTGCATTATTATCTATTCTGTGACGCGCTCTGTGTGGGGGAAATCTGCGTGACTGCATCATCATTATGCGTTACAGTGCAACAGCAGAATAAGATAACACAAGGAAGCAGAAGCTTCAGTGCCAGAAACACGAAGATAATCGATAATCGGTCGATGCAAGAACAAAAATATGAACAAAAAAAAAAACAACAAAAAAACAACAACCAAGCAAACCATAACCTCCCCCACAAAACAACAACAACAACAACAACAACAAAAAACAACAAACGAAAACCACACAAAATAGGAGGCACGATCATCGTTGCAGATCTGCAGCAGCCGAAGAAGTGAAAAGAACAGACTGCTCAGATTAGATCAGCTGAAGTATCGCTCGGCATGGCTGTTTCAGTCTGTGGTCAATTTTGCACGAGTCATTGCCCTTGCGAGGCTTCTCGTAATCAGGAGGCAAAGAAGCTTCATGTGCAAATGGCGGACAGCTGTGGCCGCAGCGAGGCTGATTTTACCGTCTGCCGGGTCCTCCATTCCGCCCTGCCTCCTTCACGCCTTGCGGGCCGAAGTCTTGCCGAAGATCTGCAGACGCAGACAGAATGACGCGGCCAGTTGGCACCGCATTACGTCATGCTCGTGTGCACTTCTATCGTCTGCTGTAGACACAACATACACACACATTTCTGTAATTAGTCGCCATCCGCACTTATTTTCTGGCCTGTTACTGACTCCACTGTTGTACATTTTTTTTTTTTAAAAGGAGAGAAAAAGAAAAAGAGAAAAGGAAGAGAAGAAAAGAAATGAATAATTTCATTCTGTCATAGAACGGAAAGACATGGAATCTGGACTAAGGACAGGCTTTTTTGTTTGTTTGTTTGAAACAGTTTTTGTAAGCTTTATTTTTCACCTAAGAAGTGATTCAAGTTATAGTTGTTCAGGTCATTACGTTAGACAAACGTGCGATTTGATTGATTTTAAACCATAATCCCCCCTCCCCCACCAACGAGGAAATGTGAACAAAAAAGTACATAAGTCAGTACAAGACATAAGAATGGAAGTGAACGAAGTTAAATACATTATTCACATTCTGTCCTTAGTACGTGATATTGGTTCCTTCTACTGTGCATCATCTAGATCTACGTGTGGAATGCGGCTACCTTAATGGTGGGTCAAAACAGTCGCATAAGCAAAATCTCACCATTGGTGAACCTCAGAGCTGAAGCGAGGAACGAAAAAAAAAAGTGGAATGAATTAAACAGGCTGTAGGAAAAACAAGGAGCACGCCAGTATGGAGGTTCAGTGACACCCCCCCTAAAAAACAACAACAACAAACAGCCCAGCTCTGTCTATATCTATCTATCTATCTATCTATCTATCTATCTATCTATCTATCTATCTATCTATCTATCTATCTATCTATCTATCTATCTATCTATCTCCCCAAAAGTCCTTCGGATGAGACTATAGACCGAGGCCCCGTGTGCGAACGCACGCATAACATCTTGCGCACACGTTAAATCCTGGTCCGCTTTTCGTAAGAGTAGGCCACTGTGTGTGTTTGGGAACCGATGACAAAATTTACAAAACTGCATACACACGGGGACTGGAAAAGCACACGAGTGCTTATTCCATTATCCTTAATAGAAATAAATAAATAAATAAATAAATAAATAAATAAATAAATAAATAAATAAATAAAAACGTACAAGGTTAAAATCGGGTAATTCATGTCAGCATTCGGCAGATTCAAAATTAAAAAATTAAAAAATACCGAGATCGTTAGCGACGCTTCATCAGAACACTAGTCGAAGTGAAAGTCAGTTGGTTGTGTAGATGGCTAAAATTCGGTAACAAGACAGTCTAGCTGATCTGACGTAGCGCACATTACTGCACAGAATGGTATGTGAGCAGTTCTGCCTGTTTTGGGGACAAGAAATATGAAAGTCACTGTAAGATTCCCTGTGCAAGTTAAACAGAAATGCAGAAATATCGACACTGGGAAATGAATCCATCTACCCCCAGAAAATGATGTGTTGTATAGCCCTAGCCCGCATTGAAAACTGTAGTAACTGTTTATCTATCTATCTATCTATCTATCTATCTATCTATCTATCTATCTATCTATCTATCTATCTATCTATCTATCTATCTATCTATCTGTCTGTCTGTCTGTCTGTCTGTCTGTCTGTCTGTCTATCTATCTATCTATCTATCCCTAAGTCTGGCGACCGTGGAGGCACCCCTGAAGACTTGACAACTAGTTCCATCCATTCCTCTCTCTCTTCTGCCTTTCTCAAAGCTTTGTTGAGTTCTAGGCCTGTCCATTCGCTGATGTTGTCCTCCCATCTCTTTCTTGGTCTGTTTCTTTTTCTTCCTCCTTGGACAGTGCCTTGCAGGATTGTTTTTGCAAGTCCTTTTGATCTTGTGACATGCCCGTACCATTTAAGTTTACGCTTTTTTTACGATTGATAGACAATTTTCGTAGGGACCAACTGTGTTATACTCTGTTTAAAAGAAAACTCGACCACTAGACAGTGTTGATGGTGTAACTAAGAGCTGAAAGGGAACAAGATCAATAGATCGTTTGTACCGCTCCTACTTCAGTACCGGAATACTTACATATCATTTGCCAGCAATTGCAGAAGCAATGTCAACGCTCCAATCCTCCATTTCCTTCCTTTTATCCCCCAGCTTTATATCGCCAGTAGCCATGAAAGTCCTCTTCACCTTCAGTGCGCATGTCTCCGTCTTGGAGAACCAAAGTCTCGGCAACCCAACTCACTTCCTCTCTCTCTCTCTCTCTCTCTCTCTCTCCTCTCTCTCTCTCTCTCTCTCTCTCTCTCTCTCTCTCTCTCTCATCTCTCTCTCTCTCTCTCTCTCTCTCTCTCTCTCGTGAGGTTGTTTCTTTTTTTTCTCTTCTTTCTTGATCTTATCCTTGATAAGGGCGCAGGACTGGATAAAAAAGCACACGATGCTTATTCATTATCCTCGAAATAAAAAATTTGCCTTGCCTTGCCTTTGCTTTCTTCCTTCCTTTGCCTTTGCCTTGCCTTGCCCCCCCCCCCCTCCCCCTCTCTCTCTCTCTCTCTCTCTCTCTCTCCTCTCTCTCTCTCTCTCTGCCCCTTCTCTCTCTCCCCTGTCTCTTCCCCCATCTCCCCCCTCTCTCCCCTTCTCTTTCTGTCTTCTGTTTGTTTGTCTTGTTTGTTTTCAAACTGGGTGAGCACTTTGATATCAGAGAAAGAGGCAAAGAGTGTAGTGTATGTAATGTGTCTCTAGTAGTAAGCGAGGCCTAGGCCTCTATGGCAAGCGTGGACGTAGTAGGAAGCCTCCAGCTCAGACAGACTGTGGTACAACTACTGGCAAAAACAGGGGCAGCGTGAGAACCAGCCGTGGAAGGGGAAGCAACCATGCTGTTTTATTATACTCGCTGGAGCAGAAGATTTTTTTTTTTTTTTTTTGCGGCGGAGTAAAGAGTCGATCTTTCTTTTTTTTGTTTTTGTTTTTTGGTGTGTGTGTGTGTGTGTGTGTGTGTGTGTGTGTGTGTGTGTGTGTGTGTGTGTGTGTGTGTGTTGTGTGTGTGTGTTGTGTGTGTGTGTGTGGTTGTTGTGTGTCTTTCTTTCTTTCTTTTCTTTCTTCCTTTCTTTCTTTCTTTCTTTTGTTTGCTTGGGGTAGTGTGTGTTTTGTTTTAATAATCAGCACAGTTTGTGAGCTCTTTGATGGTAATTTATTGGTTTAGGTGTGTTTTCTTTGGGGGGTGGGGGGTGGCTTTTTTGTTGTCGCTGTTGTTGCTATTGTTGTGTCGCTGTGTCCTTTTCTTTTTCTGTTTCTAGCATTGTGTTTTATTGTGTCTCTGGTTCTGTCTCTACCTGGTCTGTCTGTCTGCCTGTCTGTCTGTCTTCTATCTGCCTGCCTATCGGTCTGTCTGTCTGTCTGTCTGTCTGTCTGTCCTGTCGTCTGTCTACCTGTTTCTGTGACTCGGCCTCTCTCTCTGTTTCTCTTGTTGGTTTATTTTACATGCTCGATCACACGGACTTACTGTATGTCAGTCAGTCTGTCCGTCTTTGTCAGTCTCTGTCCGTCTGTTTGTCTGTCTGCCTGCCTGCTGCTGTCTGTCCTGTCTGTCTGTCTGTCTGTCTTTCTCTGTCTCTTCCCCCTTCTCTCCCCCCCTCTCTTTCTCTCCCTCTCTCTCCCCCCTTTCCCTCTCCCCTCCTCCCCCCTCTCTCTTTATCTTGATCTTATCCCTGATAAGGGCGGGGCGGATGTAAAAAAGCACACGAGTGCTTATTCATTATCCTCAAATAAAAGAATTTGCCTTGCCTTGCCTTGCCTTGCCTTGCCTTGCCTTGCCTTGCTTGCCTTCTCTCTCTCTCTCTCTCTCTCTCTCTCTCTCTCTCTCTCTCTCTCTCTCTCCTCTCTCTCTCTCTCTCTCTCTCTCTCTCTCTCTCTCTCTCTCTCTCTCTCTTCTGTGTCAACAAAACCGTCTTTATGTATTGTGTTTGGTATATCTATGTAACAAAAAATTGAATTACAAAGTTTGAAATAAAAGAAAAAGAAATAAATGGATAAATAAATGAATAAATAGATATAAGATGAAGATCTAGATCAGTCTTTTTTTTAATTTAAGAGATGAATATAGTGTAAGGAAACAGAGCCAACAAAAATGGCGTCTGCAGCATTTGTCATAACCACTACTTCACAAAACATGGTCACACTCATATTCAGGCAAGGAGGACAGAAAAAGTTTATTTATTTATTTATTTATTCTTTTTTTATGGAGAATAATGGAATAAACACTCATTGGCTCTCTTTTCCCCGCTCTCTTCCACCAATAATAGGCTTTTGCCTCATAAGCAAAGGGAGAACAAAAAGCCTATTCTATTCCACAACATAACAAACATTTATTGCACCATTTGGCCACTTTGCTATTCATAACGAACAATAAATAAACCCAGCAATAAAACATTTACTTCATGACTTTCTCTTCATTCAGAAAATGAGGATTTGTTCACTTGTTGTGCAGCAGTGAATGACAGAAACAGAGATGCGCCTTTAACAAAATGAGGGAGGGAGGGAGGGAGGGAGGGAGGGAGAGAGAGAGACAAGGCAAGGCAAGGCAAAATTCTTTTATTCGAGGATAATAGATAAGCACTCATGTGCTTTTTTACATCCAGTCCCCGCCCTTTTCAGGGAAAACATCAAGATAAAAAGATACTAAACAGTAAAACTATATGCAGTACCAAACAACATAAAGGAATAAGGACATTATACATAATAAGATAATAAAAATGCACACTTTCAGAAGACGAAAATCAGAAGCCACAATAAAATGATTTTGATTACTAAAAAAAAGAGAAGCGTTAATAGATAAAGAGCAACCAAAGAAACATATGAAATAACAACTTAGCAACCAAGAAAGTCACCAAAAATACTTAGCTACAAATTGTTAACACTTAAAAAATGAATAGAAGGAAACAAAAAAAACACTGATTGTATAAGATACATAAAAAATGTCAACAATATATACAAGAGATAGATAAAACGTTAAAACTATCTTTTAATAGGTAACACGACAAACACACCACTCTCCCACCTCACTCACACCAATAACTACTGCCCAAACAAAGAGAACAAAACCTACATTACATACATACAAACATTTACTCACATCGTCACTTCTGTCATAACGAACATAAAAATAACCACATAAACATTCATTACATACTTTCATACATTCATCAGAACATACATTTCAACTCATGCAGCATGAATGACAAAACGAGATGCGCTTAGCAAGAAGAGGAGAGAGAGAGAGAGAGAGAGAGAGGAGAGAGAGAGAGAGAGAGAGAGAGAGAGAGGAGAGAGAAGAGAGAGAGAGAGAGAGAGAGAGATGCCATTGTTGCAAAACATGTTGGTAGTGTCAGCAAAGTGGAAACGTGTGTAAGGGTGACGAGTGAGAGAAGGACGATAAAAAAAAATCTGAAAGAACCAACCATGAAAGGTACCTACCTACCTACTCCCCAAACCCCAAACCCACTCCCCAACCCCAACGCACCTCTCTCCCCTCCCTCTTCCATCAATAAAACGCTTTTGCCTCATCTTAAAACGAGACGTAAACTGTGTTATTTATGGCCCTTCAACACCCCCCCCCCCTCCCACCACCCCACCATCTCCTTCCCCATCCTCCCCCCTTTTTTTTGTCTCAATCCCCGAGTACAGCAGCATCAGCCACCCACATCACCACCCATCCACCCCCAACCCACAGAACGGTTCAGACTAGAGCGGCAGTGTATGTCCATGACAAGGAACACACAGCCTGTGATCAGGGCGCCCCTGCTGTGTGTATTAATTGAAATGAAGTCGCCCACAGACGATAGCATCAGCACCTCCTTGTGGCTGTGGGTGGCAGGCTGAGGGATGTCTGTCTGACTGGAGTGGGAGGGCGCCGCCTTCCTTGATGCTCACAGTGTTGCTTCCAGCTTGGCTCTGGAGTGCTGAAGTGCTGAAGTGCTAGTGCTACCTGGGTGGCTGCCTGGCTGCTGGGAGATAACTCTGATGGTAACGTCCCTCTATCTGAAATTTCAAAGAGTACCCGTGATCTACGTGGGTGACACATTGTTCAGTAGGCCTACCCCCATCTTTTGTCCTACGCAGTGGGGTAAAATTCTTCTTCACACACCAACTCTTGATGTCTGTCATAATACCAGTGAAAATGAGTTGCGCTGCTGCCGTTAAGCGCCTCAACAAGTCAGGCCCAGCGCGTCTGACTTTGGCGTGGGAGAGAATTGTTCTTTTTGAGTCTTATTGATCAAAAAAAGAAGGCAGGAGAATGGACAAAGAAGGCAGAAAATAATGGGGAAGTGGGAAAATGGCACGACAGAAAGTTAGGGACTTACTGGACAAAAACATCTATGCCAAATATTGCCAAGTCGGATGGTGTATTGAAAACATTCAACAGAAGCGAGTTTATATATCACTTAGCAGAGCATGTATACAGGAAAAAAGGCTGGATACCAATAAAAAATTAAAAACACAGCACACGCACCACACGCACGCACGCACGCAGCAGACACACACACACACAATGAATGAAAGGGGTTTGTTTGTTTTTTACTGACTCTAGTATATACGCTTTGAAGCTTTAAACAGGAAAAACACAATAGAGACCCCCCCCCCCCAAAAAAAAAAAAAAAAAAAAAAAAGAATAAAAAAGATTATTCATCAAATCCCTACGCTAATTTAATTGAATGCTAATTCCAGTACGAGAATCAAAGCACTGTATAAACAAATAAATGCAAATTTAAGAAAGGAAAAAAAAGAAAAGACAAATTTCGTTGCAAGTGTTCTCACCCACTTCTTAACCTTTCACCCATCTTTCATACACTTCACACAGCCAGTAAATCACACCACAAAAGCCTGGCAGCTTCAGCAATGCCTAACCACCCAGTGCAAAGCATCAAAGAATCTGACAGCCACCCAAATAAAACTCGGACCCAAAAACAACAACAACAAAATAAAAGTCACTTTTAGTGAAGACTTGCGGTTTACTCTCTTTTCTCTTTTTCTAAGGATTTTTCCTCCAAAAATCCTCTTTGGTAATCTGGAAGCGAGACATAAACTGTGTTATTTATGTTGCCCCTCATCTCCCTTCATCATATCTCGATAAAATGGCGACTATTTACGTCACAACAGCTTATTATTAATAGGCGGAGGCGGCTCCCCAGCGTGCATATTAATTGAAACGAAGTCTGGGCGATGGTATCGGGCACGTCGTGCTGGGAGGAGGGGCGTCTCCCCGAGACCGGCGCCTTCATGTTCAGGTGGAGAGGGCCGGCAGGTGCCCCCTGCAGAGCGCGGCCTGGGTGGCTGCTGATACAGGGGATACGGCCTCGCTGTCTCCCAGGCCCCGGGAAGTGACTGGCGACAAGGTGTTTTTGTTGGTTTTTTTCTCCTTTCATTCCCAGTGTAGATCGCACTTGTATGGCGGAGACTTATAAAAGAGGGATAGGCATAGAAAAGCAGACACATCTTTAAGAGAGGGAAGGCTGACAAAATAGCAGAACATAAGGAGAGGGATAGGGCTGACAAAAGCAGACATAAGAGAGGGATAGGGCATACAAAAGCAGACATAAGAGCGGGATAGGGCATGACAAAAGCACAGACCATAAGAGAGGGACTAGGGCAATGACAAAAAGCAGACTATAAGAGAGGGATAGGGCATGACAAAAGCAGACATAAGAGAGGGATAGGGCATGAACAAAAAAGCAGAATCATAAGAGAGGGATACAGGGATGACAAAAAGCAGACTTATAAGAGAGGGAAGGGCATGACAAAAAGCAGAACATTAAAGAGAGGGAAGGGCATGACAAAAAGCATACACATCTTATAAGAGAGGGACAGGGCATGACAAAAAGCAGACACACTTAAGAGAGGCAAGGACATGACAAAAACATGCAGACAAATCTTACCTAAAAACAAAAGATAAAGTGTGACAGGGGAAAATGGGGTGGGGGTGGGGTAGTGGGGGGTGATGGTGCAAAGTGGATAGCAAAGATTGTACTGAAGATTCCAGACTCAGATAGCAGCCCAAACAAATGAAAAAGCCAACTAATGGACCAAAACAAACAAAACTGGAATCCAACAAGACACGGGAATCAAGGGGGCTAAAGTAGCATTGTTGAAGGAGGGTTGGCTACCCTGTACACCAGACAGCAGGTTAAACATGCATAAAAAGCCGGCCTGCAAAAAACGTCCATTAGTGAACCTTGGAGCTCTAGCTGAGAACGGAAAAAAACCATTCCTATTTCCCTGGACATTGCATTCCAGCTTTGGGATGATGTCGAGGATCATACTGCTGCATGTTCTGCACATACTATAATAAAGGGAAGGACAGCTCAGTGGTCAGAGCTTTCCTTTCCCAAATTAAGGTTAAGCAGCATCGAGCTGGTTACCAAGTGGATGGGTGACCGTTTGCATGCCTTGGCTTCAGTACAGTTCCCCGTTTACCCAGTTGCAAATTGGGTACTGCCCTCTTTAGGGTCAGGGAAGGTAAAGCAGGAGGGAGAGGGGATGAGCGCCGCCCTCAATATGCTGGCCCCTAGAGAAGCTGAGGTCTCTGATACCTAGCTCCCCTACAACCACATAGGTTATGGGGCAAATCTTAAATTCACAAGACTTTGACACAGACTCACCACAAGCACAGAAGTGTATGGGCAAGCCGAAACTGAGGTCGCTATGAGAGCAGAGTAACAGGGGCCACCGAATCGGAGACGATTTTCGTTTATTGCAAGATGATCAATGATGATGAGGATGATTGTATGCTTCTATGGAATTGCATGTGTTTTGAGACTACTAACTTGACAGGGCTGTATTCTACGTTTTCTATCATAACATAGACTATCTCGGGTCAACGGCCCGAGAGAAACAGACACCTGCAGTGTTGGTCAGGTACCTAATTGGAGCAACACTCTCAAACTGGCATCCGTAAAGGGATGAAGCTCAACTGTGTGGTCCCAGTCTTTCCACTGAGTCCACAGAAAACTCATCCTGCCTGGGTCCGAAAAATCCCTATGCCTCTTATAGGATTCGAACCTGAAACTTTCTTACCAAATGAAATGTAAACACTATAATATAAATATATTATATATTTTATATATATATTATGATATATATATATATATGTATATATAATAAATATATATATATTGTGTGTGTGTGTGTGTGTGTGTGTGTGTGTGTGTGTGTGTGTGTGTGTGTGTGTGTGTGTGTGCACGCGCGCGCGCGTGCGTGCGTGCGTGCCTGCGTGTCTGTATTAATCGTAAGTCTGAAACGTTTGCGTTTATTAACGTTATCTTCATCAGCTATCAAGAAGAAAAGGGGATTCCCCGGTGTGTCTTAACTTAAAATGAAGTTTCATCCTGCGATAACATCGGGCTTCTGCTCGCTGCGTGCGGAAGGGTCTCTTCATGTTCAAGAGCTGCCTGCCAGCCTGCCTGCCTGCCAGCCTGCCTGCTGCCTGCCTGCCTGCCTGCCTGCCTGCCTGTCTGGTGGAAAAACCGCCTAGATATCTGCCGATGCCCGATACATGCACTTTATCTCCGGATCCCTGGGCGAACACTTGACAGTGGTGACAAATTTCCTCTGCGGCCCATTTCAGATACATGTGAACATCAGCATCTTGTTCATTAGAAATAAGCTATAGCAGCCAAGCGTCAACAATCTTGAGAAAAAGCTATTAAACTAGCGTTCTTTAAAAAAAAAAAAATTGGCAGGGAAAGATTGACGCTGAGATATATTACTTGTGTTAAAAATAATGAACATAAATTTTCTTGGTTGACTTAAAAATTCTTGTTTTTGTTGTTGTTGTTTTTTTAAAAGCGAGTAAAAACCCCCAAATGCCCCAAGATTATGTGAGTAGATTGTTGTTGTGGAAACATTGAAAAAAAACCACTATTAACATCAACAGCCACCAGGAATATTCCGAAGGAGAAATAAATGGTACATGTGTACTGTATGCATTACACTATCTATACTATCCCATCTATCTATCTATCTATCTATCTATCTATCTATCTATCTATCTATCTATCTATCTATCTATCTATCTATCTATCTATCTATCTATCTTATCTGCTGCCTCATCTTCTGTGGCGTTTCTGTCCTGCTGTCCCTATCACCATTTCATTTCCAATTCTCTTTTCTCATCAGCCATATATAATGCTTAGATTCTAATCTTCCAATGATTTGTTTATGTCGCATCCTCGAAGTCCACAGGAGCCTATCAATGTTAAACCGCCTTAGGGCCACCAGCCAGATGGGCCCTGCATTGCTGTTGGTTCTTTGGTTGTGTTCAGTGATACCTGTTCTGAGCTAACATACGCAGGACTCCACCTACTAAGCCCCCTACTAACGACAGTATTAGCTCAGTAGCAGACCAGACTGAGTGAGACAACCCCCATGTGGCGACCACCACAACATCCCTCGACGACCTCCCCCTCAAACCTCCAACCCCAAGGCTTTGACACAAACTCACCACAGGCACAAAAGTGTATGGGGAAACCGAAACTGAGGTCACCATGAAACCAGAATCACAGAGACTACCGAACCAGACAAATTCTTTGTTTTACTGTATGATGATCAATGACCTTGAGGATGATGCAATGATGCTGCTATGGATTTGCATGTACTTTGAGACTATGGTCAGGGCTGAATTAAATGCTTCCTATTCATAGTAATTAATCCGGGTGTCAAACGGGCCTGGAGATACCCGACACCTGCAGAGTTGGTCAGGTAATCCAGCAGCAGTCTGTCATCCTTGAAGGGATGAAGCTCCACCCCGTGGTCCCAGTCTTCCAAACGAACACAAGGCAAACTCACTTTGGGTAGAAGCATGCCGTAGTCCGAAAAATCCAGAGGACTCTCTGGGATTCAAACCCGGACCTTCCAGTCCTTAACCCAATGCACTAGTCACCGCGCCAAGGGGGCTGGTTAAGGCTGCACTATTCTTCTGTCTAAAGCATCAAGGGACCTTTCAACCCCCCCCCCCCCCCCCTGTCAAACAGACATTTCAATTAATGCACCCACTAGGGAGTCTTGGCCTCCTCTGGTTGATAATGGGATGTTGTGACGTAAATATTCGCCGTTTTTTCAGAGTTGTGATGGAGTTGATTTAAGAGGATCATAAATAAGGGAGTTTTTTTCCCTTGGCTTTAGTGTCGGGGTTGCGTGTGTTGATAGTGGAACAAGTCTGTGCATGGGAGACAAGTTTGTTTCAAACTGTACAGTCTGTATGTAGATGTTGCAATGTTTTTTTTAAAATTTTACTGGAGAGGCTCATAATATATCAGCAGAGGATTAACAGATTTCTCTCTCTCTCTCTCTCTCTCTCTCCTCTCTCTCTCTCTCTCTCTCTCTCTCCTCTCTCTCCTCTCTCTCTCTCTCTCTCTCTCTCTCTCTCTCTCTCTTTCTGTGAAGTTATATTTAATTTTCTTCATTTTTTCCCTTCCATTTGAATTGTATTGTGGCCAAAGGCCGAAGTACAATAAATCCTTTCAGTGTTCAGTGTTCTCTCTCTCTCTCTCTCTCTCTCCTCTCTCTCTCTCTCTCTCTCTCTCTCTCTCTCTCTCTCTCTCTCTCTCTCTCTCTCTCTCTTCCCCCCCCTATCTCTCTCTCTGGTACAGAGATAATACAAGTTTCTGGAATCAATTCCATGCAAGATGCAACACTATACACTTTGAAGCAA